>LJIJ01001166.1:0-54614 GCA_001718145.1 Orchesella cincta
CTTCAAGCCATGAATGTAATACGAGTGATCCACTGATCAGTATTAACTTTTCATTTCCGTTGGGCTAAACAATGTAATAATGTGGTTAATTGATTGTGACGGATTGAAGCTTCAGTTTTACACCAGTTTCTGTATAAATTCCAAATTTATTCCAGTGAATGTATGTTTTCCCTTTCTATCATTTCATTTATTGTGAAGAGGAAAATAGGTTTCAATCAATGAAAATGATGAGAAGAGATGAAGCTGCAGCTGGAGAGGCTGTTTAAGTTTAATGCACTAAAAATGAAGACTACAACCGCAAGTACTACTACCAGCAACAGATTGAGAGAGACAGTAGTGTTTAAGTCTGGACTGTTACTACTTTCACACCTTTCAGTAAGAGTGATAAACCATAATATAAGTGAAAGTGAGAGAGAAGATGTGTGGTGTTCAGCACGAAATGAAAAGGTCTCACTAAAAAAACATATCTGCTCTTCTCCTCCACCGGTCTTTTGCAAAGCGATGCTCTTTGCTTGCATTACTGTCAGAATCAAAAGCATCGTCATATACTCGCCTTTTATATTTGGATAGTAGATGATTTCCTAAGTTGTTTGTGTGTTGCGGCTGTCCTTGTTCGCCCATTTTCTGAAAATGAGTGCACTTTTAATCCCACAAGATACAAGAATCATGATGATGATAATGATGACGGACTATGTGTTTCTTTTCAGTCTTGATGTGCATCTTTCAGCTAGAGCTCTTTTCGTACAATATCATCTACATCAAAACTAGGAACAAAAAAGAAGTAGTAGCAATGTGAGATATTCTTGGATATATGATTGTATAATAAGAAGATTTTGCACTCAGGGTGCCATAAGAAGTGAAAGTGGAAATCTAAATGCGCACTTAGGTCGGAGATGAACTAGTTTTGTTAAAATATTTTCATGACATGCGGTTGTGGATATAAAACTTTGGATTTCCATGAGAATTCCATTATGGATGGATTTGAAATGTGAAGGATTATTTATAAATACAGGATACAGGATACAAGTATGGAGTGATAAATATTGTGAAAATAGTTGCATAATCTCTCCTCTCGTCCTTTTCAAAGAAATAGACTTGCTCTGATCTGCCATGTAAATAAAAAACGGATGGGATGTTGGAGAGCTGCGGCTAGAATTAAAGTTTTGTTGCACTGTACTTGAGGTGAAGGAGACCATAACCTTCACATTGGTTTATTACTTTCCATGAAATTCTAATGTGCTTTGCCAACTTGGTAGCTAAATGCAATGATTATTGCGCTTTCATGACACCACCAGCTTCAGATTACTTTGATGAAAGCATTTTTGTTTTCTGTAGCGTTTGCTTGGTGTGAAATACATTAACTTTCATTCCATCCAACCTGTTAATCGTGGTCAGTCAGGATAGAACTACGCAAAGCTGTGCCGCCATTACGGCTTTCTCCATTCGTCCAAACATAGGACTTCGACTGCCCCCTGAGCATTCCTTTCCGGCCGACTATCATAGTTGTAAGGAACGGATAACTGATCGACTTGGTCAACATCAACTATGAGCAATTCAAAGCGTGATTCTTTTCGCTTAACATTAACCTGAAATTGGAAACCCAACCTTATTATTATTATTGTAAGAAACAATCCCTAGCCTATAAGGCTGTATGCACAACAACAAAATCACACAACACTGAATTTTGAGTTTGATCCCCAATTTATATGCGCGATAATCTACCCCAGCCTTATCCTCAACTCTCAAAGTGCTAAATCTGAGCAAAGAGCACTAAAAAGCTGTCACTATGCACTGTTTTTACATGAAAAACGATGATTACTGACGTCGTAAACTGTGCGATTGGATATACCAAATAACTTTGCTTCCAAAATAGGACTTGAGGGTGCAATCTACAGGCTGTGTTTTTATGAATTGAAAAACAAGGTTATTGTGAGATGCATTTTCATCAAAAAACAATATCAAAATAATTATACGATTATTCTTTTATTTGACATGATTGTAGTACAATTTTAATTAATTATTATGCTTAAAAATAGTGCAAAAAGTAATACCAACAGCACCCGGGGTTCCAGGCGGTCACCCATCCAAGTACTAACCGGGCCCGACGTTGCTTAACTTCAGTGATCGGACGAGAACTGGTGTGTTCAACGTGGTATGGCCGTTGGCAAAAGAACACATCCATATCATCTACTTACCTCTCATTCTTGCTGTATCATGCATTTCTCTCCTAAACTTCAGTCATAGCCAGCTACCACAGACTTTTACCAGTCAAACAATTTTTATGCACATATCAGAAGTACACAGTTACACAAAAAGGTATCCACTCTTGGGAAAAAACATGACCTTCTCGCTTGCATTTCATGTTCAATCACATCAGCCCCATATTAACACTAGGCTCGCAGTAGATGCAGTCTGAAATAGTTCAGTCCAAACCAATGCATTCAAATGTAACATTTTACTGTAAAAACGATAATGATATAATGCAATTCCTCTGATACGATGATTATACATATGAAGGAAAATGAAGATATTTTTTGAATACGTAGTTACATCCATCGGAACTACAATACCAACCTCGAAATCCAAAAATATACCTGGAGGATGTTGAAAAGTGGCGTGAAGGGGGACACAAAAACCACTTCCAACACCCCAACTAAAACCGCATTGCATACAAACATGTTTATAGTTTGAGAATCGGGTAAATGGAATAGTAGTGAAACCTGGTTTATATGCATTTGATTGCTTTATGTTACATTGAAACGAGGATTGAGAATATAACATATGATGGAATACATATCTGCACTACATTTCTGTATCAACCGCAAACGCAGTTTGAAATTAATGTAAATTTTACCTGGATAACTTTTCCACGTCTGTCCGCTTAGAATGTGGTTATGTGGCATGCATGTCGTATAATTTGTCGCGTGATGAGAGTGTTCTGAAATGGGACTTGCTATGCAAACCAGTTTTCTATCGAAGCTCAGCTCTCTTTAATCATGAAATTATGATATTGTAGTCAAAATATAAAGTTATAACACCACAGCTGAATAATTAAGACTAATTCATATACCTTAATTAAGACACTTAATTAGGATATTTCAGTGAGAACATAAGAAGAATATAAGAACAAACGTACTTGTTCTTGCATCAGGAAATAGCATTTGGAAATGTACTAACATAAATACTGCAACCGTCGTTCTTATCGTTATTGAATCCCACTTATCTCAGCAATAAAAGTCACAAACTCGCATTGTCAGTCAGCATAAGGGTTTTGCAGAGAAGCTCAAGCCTACTTTTTGGCTTTGAGATTGCAGACTTCTTCTGTATAACAGACCATAGCATACAACAAGACGTCAATACTCAATTGTAGATCTTCAACACCGACAAGTATATTTTGTGAAAGCCATGTAATTATTGGTGTTGCTAGATTCCGATCTTCCCTGTTTCGTCCAGTTTGGTATGAATTCTGTGATAAATTAGTGAGCTTACTTGTTTAACTAAAAGTATTTGAAATATGTAACGCTTAATTTAATTTAGATCTCATTTATTGTAGTATATATTTTTAATGAACTTATTAAATTTTGATTTTTATCATGACGCCAGCAAAACTCATTGTTTTTTTTCGGAAAGGAGTAAGAGGCACAAAGGACTTTTCAATCATTTCGATACTTTTACCACAAATATAGCCTATATATTACTTCTCTATCATCCTTATTTATATCTCCTACCCACGAATACACTGCTTCTAACCCCATTCATTAAATTTCAGCTGAAGACTAAAAAAACTGTTGCATTTTGAAGACGGAGCAGAAATTAGTGTTTTGGTTGATGTAACTAATAATTCGTAATAGGAATAATACCGTCTTTCCGATAATGATGATGATGATTCCATCCCCAAAACCAACCTAATTAAATAGTAAAGCTACAAATTGAACACAGATTTGAAAATATCGCTAATAATTCACAATTTGTATGTACAACTGACACTGACGCGTTTTGTCCTCTTCTTAGTTGCTTATTCAGTTAGGTTCTAGTTATTCTACAAATAATTTTGATCCCCCTATTTTGTCACCACGGACAACTTGCATGCACAATCATCCAATTTCATACTATTAATGTGATAAAATGGTGCTAGTTATATGTTTTGTATTATACTTAACTGCTAACATATTATAGATTTCATGGTTTCCAGTTCCACTGGTTTTAGTGTCGATTTCAAATCAGTTGTAATCACAATAATGACACAAAAATATGATCAATATTGATAATAATAAAAGTCTCAACAAAAAACAACACAAATTCAGTCCAGTTAGCTATCGCAATTTATTGGGAGTAGATAGACAACAGAGGTAAACAAACCCGCTCAAACAAAGTATTTTTTGGAATTTCAGTCATTTGAAAATATGAATTTTGTGGTGCTTCCTAGAATAATCAGGAATAATTTAAATTGGTGGAACGTAAACGTGAGCAAAAGAAGTAAGAATATTCAAGATAAACCGGGGTTTCTTGTCTTCAGTCATGATAGTGATAATTATTAGTTAAAGATTTTGTATATAATGATGTACTCTACAAAATAAATCCACTTTTTGATACTGTGTCACAATTACAAGCAAGTATATAGCAAGGAGCTGTCTATATATTCAGTATTTTTCGTTGTATCCGTTTTCATACCTCATCTCAACATGAACAGTCGAGCATCTGAGATTGATCTGTTCTCTGAAATTATTTTTATTACTTAACAAAAAATATTTGTCGGCGTCACAACTATGCCATATACAACAGCCATGCTCTGCATCTGGACAAAAACGTTTGTGAATGGAGACCTCATTTGTCTAAGCTGCTCAGTTGGCTAGTAAAAAGAAAATTGCGTGATTGGTGCAGCTGCATCACAACCATTGATGGCTGCAGATAACTCTGTGCAAACTACGTTTCCTATTTGGTGTTGCTGCTAGTATTAAATTCATCGACTTCCATTTCATTCAATCTTTTTGGTCAGCCATGATACGGTAAGTCATTAATTCCCCCCATCCGTGCGTCACTGCCTCCTCCTCCCAACGCTATAGCTTACTGGATGACCTGTCGAACTTTCATTTCCGTTAGGCTATAGTTGGACAGATCAAGTCTAGTCGAACCTTGAACAGTTTGCCACAAATTCACGAAGGAAAGAGTTTCTCATTCTTTATCTTGTCACTTTCAAGAGAAGATATAAGTGTTCATGTACCATCTCCCTTCCAAGTTCTGCCCGCAGCATTCCACTGCCTTTACCGTCACATTAGCTTTCATGCACAGACTCAGAAGGTACACATGTAATCAAGAAACGGTTATCTACCACTCTTTTGTCTATCGCTACACTGATTCTTTGCATCTTTGCTTGCATTTCCATCAATCACACTCTAGTCCCATTATTATACGTAGGCTCACAGTACTGCATTCTGGTTGTAGTTTCTCAAGTCCTAAATAGCATTTTGCGTCTATACAATCTTCTGCAACAACGATGATGATATAATTCAACTTCTCTGGTACGATACCTTTACAAATGAACGAAAAGTAATTTGTAGTTACATCCATCTGAACTACAATGTACTTTAATTCAAATTTGATTAGAAATTAATAATCAACACGAGTAGCGTTCTCCTAAAAAGTGAAAACTGGAGGATGTTGAAAAAATAGCATGAAAAAGGACTCCAGTCAAAAACCACTTCCAACACCCCTACTAAAAGCCCATGCTATACTAAAATAGGCATATTCATAAATAATATGAATATCCTGTATATTATTAGAGTATCAGTTACGATTAGATTTTGATTTTGATCATGAAGTCAACAAAATTCATTATTTTATTTGCGAAAGGAGTAAACAAGAGGCACAAAAGTCTTTGCAATCATTTCGATACTTTTACAACAAATATTAGTTATATATTACTACTCTATCATCCTTATTTTAATCTCCTACCAACTAAAACTGAAGCTCTGTTCCTAACCCTTTTTTTAAATTTCAGCTAAATACTAAAAGAACTGTTGCATTTTGAACACGGAACTGAAAATACTTTTTTTGGCTGACAACAAAACTAACTTTTGGTTGAGGTAACCATTAAAGCGTAAGAGGAATAGTACCATTTTTGTGATAATGATGATGATGATTCAAATACAAAACCAAAACCAACCTGACTAAATAATAAAGCTAGGAAGTAGGCACATATTTCAAAATATTGCTACCAATTCATAATTTATCTGTACAACTTCCACTGGCACGTTTTCTCCTCATTTTAACTAGCTGACTCATTTAAATTCTACCCTAATTCTACGAGTAATCTCCGATACCTGCAAAAAACACAAAATTGCGTTGTACATTTGATTCCTAAATGTATTTCTATTAAACTATCCTCATCACATAATTATATCAGCATACAAAAGCGATTGTTCAAGCAGATTTCTTAGCTAATTTCTTTGTAAAATCTCTCTACCAGTTTTCTGTTTAAGTTAAGTTATGCGCAAAAAATTGTCTTCAAAAGTAGCCTAGTTTCTTTCTAACCTAATTATTTATAGCAGGAAAGTAGCGGAGGGTTACGAGCACTTGAAAATTTTGTGTAGTTTTGCACATTCTATTGCTTTTTTGCACATTTTCTAATTTGTTTTTGCACATTTTTTAAATTGTTTATTTTTTGCACATTTTTCACTTTCACACACGATGATATGTCATGGCTGATTGTTTTTTTTGCTCAGTGTCTCATCTTCGTTGTTGAATCTGTTGCGGAGGTGGCGTTGTTGTTGTTGGCGGCGTTGAGTTCCGCCTTGGCGGCTTGTTTCAGGTGGGAGATCCAGTTAAGGGCATCCCCTCGGGAGGGGGCAAGAAATACGAAGGATTTGCGACCGTGTCCGTGCGCTATGCGGAACACGCGTTCTTTTTCCAATGGGGTGACATTGGGGCAGTCCCCTTTTGGCAGTTCTTCGAGGAGGAGGGTTGACATTCCGGGAATTGGGGTTGCAGTCATTGCCTGAAGATAGAAGGGTAAATATTTAGTTAAAAGAGAATGTTTTCAAGGGGAAATTTGAGAAATTGTTGGTGTTTTTACCCTCTCGTCAGTTTCTTTATCATAGCAGTAGAGTACAAAGTCAGTTCTGAGTGCAAACCACCTCGTCGTCCACTCCTTTCGTCCTCTCAGGCGGAGGCTGAGGTAGCCGCTCAGAACGGCAGGTACTTTGGCAGGAACCTGAGGGAAAATCAAAATTTTTATTACTTATCTGCTTCAATGAGTAAAAACTGAGATATTTTTAACTATTATGTTTGTTTTTACATCAAGAACTCCTCTCAATCTCTCGGCAGAGTCCTCAGGCGTCGTGGGATCCGAATCCGTCCCACCTCCCTTCTTAGATTGAGCTTCTTTCTCGAGGAGCACCGTTTTGCAGCGCTTGCAAACCCGACACGACTTTCCACCCGCGTACTGCAAAGGCAACTTGCTATCCGAACATTTGGCACAGACCACGCTCCCACAGGCGTGACAGTGGTGACGTCGCTTCATGATTGAGAAGGAGGTGTAGCACTCCATGCATTTCGAGACGGAGTCGCTTTTCAGCTTTGTGGGCTCTTTCGTCCCCAGCTCGTCTTCGGTGGGGGAGATGGAGCCGAGCCGAGGGAGGATTTGCGCTCTATTAGCTCTTCCTTGGCGTTGTGGACGGCTGTCATCCAGTCCTCCTTTTCTTGAGGAGTTCTAATGAACGGGAAATAGGAAAAGGTCATTTTAGTTTATGTTATTTTTCATTTTTTAAACAAATATCTAATATTGTCGAAATGTCAAAAAAACTATCATAGGTGATATCATTTTTCACATGTTAAATCCCATAAAGATTTTGGATTTTTGCAAAAAATTTCATTTCTGATATTTTCTATCTGAATGCACGAAACCAAGTTAGATACTTATTTTATTTCACATTTTTCACTTACTGCGTATACAACTCAATTTTCTTATGGCTATCCTCCACATAGAAAGTATTCACGACTTCCAAGTCATCTCCCTCCGCCACCGTAATAGAAGCAACGTCTAGTCTCGCTCGGAGTTGATAAGGAGCATTTGAAATCATCCGGTTGGCAATGGGCCGAATTGAACACAGGAGCATTACGTCACTAAACTGCAAAATCACAAGAAAAAACAATCCTTAGCTAAATTACCCCAATTTTTTCTCTTTTTAAAAAAACTTTTTGGAGTAATTCTCACCAAAAACACGTAACGCTCTTGGTGGTCACCCGTTCTAGCTGAGATCTTTGAGATTTTGCCCTCCTTCACCAGCGTCCTCGTCGGACTCACCAAGTCCACCACCCCTTTCACGTTCTCCTGCACTTCGAGCAACTTTTTAAAACTAGCTATTCTCCTCATCGCCTCATTGGCGTGCTCCGCCGCCTTTGAAACTATTTCCAGGGCCTCTGCAACAATAAAAGTCAACAGAAATAATTAAAAACCATTTTAACTAGCTACTCTCCAGTTCTACTCAAATTTTAACCCACTTTCTGTATCCGGCCTGTCGTCAGAGTCTTCAGGAAGTCGACGGAGATACGCTTCAAGGAGTAGTCTATACCTCGGTATTCTTTGAATGGGGCCAATCAGGTGGTGCTGAATAGGGAGGTTGCAACATTCCTCCATTTTCTAATAAAAATCAAGGAAAAAATTAATTTCATATTTTTTCATATTTTTTTCAAATTAAAAATAATCAAGTCATTTAAGAACTTACCTGAATGTCATTGATGATATTCATAAACCGCACATTCTTCTCTCGATACAAATTGATTAGATTAATCGAGTTATCAAAATTCTGGACATATTCCGAATACATTTTGAGAAACGGTGCAAAATCCTTCATTATATCTCCAATCCTCGGATCATCCTCCCAATTCGCCAACCTCTTCTCCAACTGGGGCAGCAAATGGTCGTGATGCAGCTGATATAAACTTTTAATGTTGCAAAACATCTGGGTGATAATTTCCGGAGTAAACATGGTCTGAACTCTGTTCTCCTGATCAACTCTGAAGTGAAATATTTGATCAAGTAAATGTAATATTTTGACATATGTTCTCTCCGTTGTAAGCAGCTCATTTGCAACTTTGTAGCACTTTTTATGTTCCGGGGTTACCGGCAACTCTTCAATCACGACACTCTCTCTCGGCTCGCTTTCCAGCTCAGAAGGAGCCACTGAACTTCTATCATCATCGTCTTCTGAAACGATATAACTCTGGGGTTTATTCATAATTGCCAACTTGGGTTGAAAGGGGAGTGCCGGTTTTTGCCTATAAGTTATACTCCTCATCCCCTTAAAATCATCGTCGTCATCATCCTCATCATTATCAGATTCGGATTCAGAAGCACCATAACTTTGTCTCAGCATGACACGCTGGTCTTTGAACGCTTTCACACTCGCCAGTTGACCGTTGACTGTTGAAGCTTCGAAAAAAGTTTGTTTACTGGCGCTAAACTGAATTGAGGATGTGGAGGATTTTAAAATAGCGGGATCCCAAGTCATCCTATTGTGATTATCCCTCATATCCGTCCACAAAGGTCGGTTGAAGTTGCGGAAATTGAAAGGAGCTCGGCGAAAGGGAGAGACGAAAGATTCAAGGGAAGGCACCACATCAGTGGTCAGCTGGCCGAGGGACTGGATGGCGGAGTCTTCACTCCCGTTTTTGTCACTGAAAAGGGTATTGGAAGAGGAGGAAGATGGGTGAAACCCCGAGGAGGAAGAGAAGCTTCGGGTAACTCCGCCGAAGTTTGAGGAGCTGTTCATATTCATGTTGGATAACATCATGGAGGAGAGGAGCGGTGAAGTCGTGAGAAGAGGAGGATCTGTGGTTCCTCGAGAAGTAGAAGAAGTCGCAATCATTTCGGCGTGCTGACTATGACTTTGTTGGAGGGAAGCGCGCACTCCGCCCATTGATGAGGAGGAAGAGGACGCAAACATTTGACGTTGCTGGATAGCCTTCGCTTTCATTTCTGAGGAGGAGAAGGCGAACCCCTGGGTTTGGGAAGCGGCGGCCATCATCTCAGAAGAATCTAAGGACGAGGAGCCGTTGAGCATCGAGCGGAAGTTGGACATGGCTGCCACAGAGCCGAAGGGGAGTCGAAAGACATCGCTTCTAACTTCTTTTTGAGCAGCTCGCTCGAAGAAGAGAGGAGCAGGGAGGAGGTGAGCGGGGCGGCTGTCGAGTCAACCGAATCTGTTTCTGACATTGTGGATGATGAGTAGTTTCCCTGCAGGAACACAAATATAAATGAATGAAATAAGGAAATGCAACAGAACTACAATAAAAATGAATATGGAACTCCTTGCGGTGGGTTTTTACACTGTAAACTACGCTTGTGGTGAAGTTTTCATTCACAAACTGGCGTGTGTATCGTTTCCGAGAAACAAGTCTATTTTTTGGATAGTTGACGCCACTGCCAACTTTAGGAAATGTGTTGGACGCTGTTGAGCTCTTGTGAAATGACGTAAACAGCCTCTCTCTTCCATCAACACTCTGATTCTGATTAGTTATCATGCGATCGACAGCAGCTCTCTAATCTACCTTATCTTTCCCAGCTAATTAGCCCAAACATTGGTTACAACCACACACAACAAGGAAAAGCATTCGAGATTAGAGTGGCTCGCTGGCCAAAAACTGAAACTGATTTCAGTTTCATTCATTCTAGACGGGGTACTAGCCCACATGCAGATTTAAAAGTGCTAATTGCATTATTGCTAATGACAGGAACTGGTTAGAACTCACTTGGAACAGGTTAGTGGTTACGTGGAGCTTCTTCTCCATGACGGTGCGGGTGCTGCTCCCACTCGAGGAGGTTTGGACGCTGCTCAGTCGCTGAAAATGGTGATGATGATGAAGATGATGATTTCTGCGCTCCACCGTCCACCCATCCATGATGATTGTTACAGCTTAGAATGTTAGCATCGATTGGAGAAGAGGAGGAGGGGCAAACTGACTCATTTGGGAGAGAACCACAACTGCCTCCTCCTGTTAAAATTAGTTGGGAATAGAAATAAATATAAATGTTAGTTAGTTTAGTTTGTATTGCACCCAAAGCAAGAGTTAAAAAGGCGAGAAGCATTCCACAAACAAAACACTCATCACTTTTTATCTGGAATGGAATTCGAGAGAGAGATCATCAGCATTTTTGGAGTGATGCGGAATACAAAGCCAATCATTAATACTGAGAATGAATGGTGATGTGGTGATGTGAGCTAATTGTAAATTCCATTCGCATAAATATTTTCCTTTCTGTCATACTTTATATTGACATCAATATCATCATGATGATGAAAGGAAGCGACAGAAAAGGTTGTAAAAGAGATTAAATATTTGTTGTTTTAAACCAGGTGTACAAAAGTAGCGGAACGACGGACAGACGGACAATTGAAGTAAATAAAAACCTGGATGAGTTTCAACTCTCTTAATCAACATGATTATCCTTTTTATAAAAAAAGCCGAGGCGACAACAAACATGAGCTTTGGAATCTCAAAGAAAAACCGTTGAGTTTTTTGTAAAGTTGCCAAAAAAATTTTTTGCATATATTATTTTTGTCATCATATCTGGTTCCCTTTCTTCAAAACATTTTTCGAACAAAACAGGAGAAGCAGATTTTTCACGCTGGTTGCTATTTTTACGCAGTGACAATTGGCAATCGGCACTCATTCATGAGCTGCTCTTAGCGGAAGTGGAGTCTCTCCCAGTACAAAAGCACACATGTCTTTTTCTCTTGGGTTGTCATCATGCTCTCAACCATGCAAAATGCATTTGTAACGCAACACTTGAAAAGTACACACGCAACACTAAAAAATCCACATGTTCGCTTCTTTTTTTGACGGAAATCCGGCAAAAGAATCGATATGTGTGAGCTCAATGTGGGGAACACACGCGAATCTCATCATGATCGTCATGATTCCCACAAAAATAAATAATAGCTCTGGCTCTCCACCTTCTCCAGTCAAAAGTTGAGAGAGTTGCCGAACAAAGATGATGTGATACGATGGCCAAAGAAACTGCAGAGTATACCTCCAAAATTCCACGACTTTTGCCCTTTTTCGCTGTGAAAACAGTTGCGTAGGATGAGCCGCAAATTTAAAGCGGAGATCTTTTTATGAGAAACCATTAGCGAAGGAAAGGAAAGCAAAAATTGCAATTGCAATAACTCAACCTGTCAACTCGTTTTATGATAAATATGGTCGTTAGAACGACGGGGCAAAATAAAAATAAAATGTTGCAGCTTTTGCAATCATCCAAGCTTTTATGAAGCGTGTAACTTCACATCACACATCAACAAACATCCTAATAAAAAGGAACACAGGGTTGGAAACTCTTCCCGGGATTTGTATGCTCTGGACTTTGACTTGAATTGGAGTGGTATAAAAAATACGAGTAAAAAACCAAAGGAATGTGATCCAATACTTAAAATGTGGTTGGTTTGTGGTTTGTCGCGAGTGTAGAAAATGACCATGATTTCATTTCAGGAGAGAACTAACATGCTAACTTGGTATACAAGATGATGATGATGACCACTCGTAAATAAGCGAGGAGTTAAATGGACTCAATCAACGAGTAAAACAAATTATATCAGTTTTGTCTCACTGCCAATGAATGAAACAGGGGCTGGTTTGCTACCACATTTTAGCGAGGCTCGTCTCATTCATTTGAGTTTACATGGGAATAAAAGATGATAAAATGACGACAGTTTAAAGAGAACCTAATACAAATGATGTCAATTATTATGAGCAAGAGAGAGACGTTGTATAATATCCTATTTGAGAATTATGAGTTGTAATTATCTTGCTAAACATGATTTTAATGATGAGCTCATCGACGCTTATAAAACCGTTCATCAGTTTTTTGGCAAGTTTAAACATAAATAACTGATTAAGAACTGCATACCTTTTTTCAAAACCTTTTAAATTGCTCCAATTCTGTTCACAAAAACTTCAGGAGCAACTACCACCTTAACTTTTAACCAGCTATTTTCAGGTAGTCTCCAAAAACTTTGCAAAATTTCCTATAAAAACTTGTAACTCACTGGAAAACTGTAACATTTTGCACTCAACGGTTCAATTTCCAGATGGCAGGCGTTAACTGCAACTGAGTGACTCTTGGAGTTTATTTTATTGCTAATAATACAACTGAAATGATGATGATCCTCACCATTTTCTGAGTTCATTTGTGGTGAGTCAGTGTGAACGATTCAACAAGTTCAGAAGCAGCCTTGCAGCACACTAGCTCTGCTCAGAAAACAGACACCAACTGACTAGCTGATGTGATGATGATGCCATCCCAGAAAAAAATGCATTGCGAGCAGCCACCTAAAACCCCAAACGAGCTGGCGTTCGCTACATACTAACAACTATAAGCATCCATTTCATCTAAAACGACCAAACCTTTTTGAGATCGAGCTGCTGCAGATTATAACATATAAACAGCCCATGAACAACAATACACACTGCTATCGTCTGGCTTTTTTCCTGCAGAAACATGAGATATCATGAGTTTACACAAAAAAAACTCGGCTAGTTTGCTTTATCATGGGAAGTGCTGCGGACGTCAGTGAATATAAATGTAAATACACAATGAAATGTATACAAAAGGAGTCAGCCCCTCTGAAAAAAGGACTGGACAGAACAGAACGAGAGGGGACCCTTTATACTGTAGTTTACATCGATTTCCATTAGAAAAAAAGAATATGAACGTATTTTCAACTCTTATTTACTCAACCTCAACTCTCCAGCAGGCTGTCAACCATTTGACAAGAGGCAGACTCTCCAATTTTGTATGCGAGCTGCGTCTCTCTCTCTTTTCAAAAGAAACAATGCTGCTGGATTGAATGTTAAATCCATTTCGCAAAAAACTAGGGAGAGTTGGATTTTGAGAGCAGAACAGAGGCAATGACACGAAACAAAGGAGCAACTTGCTGATAAAAGGAGGAAAACATGCATATTTGTTGGTAATAATGGCTTAGCAAGCGAGTGCACTTGCTCTTATCACTTTTTTGATAACTTTATGTACTCAAAGGAAACGACGAGGTTTGGAATAAAAATAGAAAATGAACTGCCTTTTAAAGCTCGTGTTGCTGCTGGAGAGAAGTGGAGACCATTTATTTCATGCCTAAGGACGTTTTACCTTGGTTCAAGCTACTTTTTGCATGACAAACTTCACCTTGAGACTCTCCTTTTTCAGCCGTGGTAAATATTCATGCAGGTTTTTTTGCTCGTGAGCAGCAAAAAACATTTATTATTCACCTGGAGAAATAAATATGATGAATTTCACCTACTTTTTGAAAGATTGGGATCAATTTGGACCACGTAGTTTTTTTTTAAAGAATCATGATATTTCAATGAAATAAAGAAGTGAGTTTAAATTTTAATAAAAATCAGAGCAAAGATCAACCTCACATAGTCCGGAAGTTGTTATCACAACTCAAACAAAAGAGGGACAGTGAGATAGCCTTTTTCTATCATTACTCTCCTTTCCGCTTCTTACAAACCTAGCAAGTTATCTTGTTAACCTCAGCTACACATTGGGAATGGGAGGAAATGCTCATAAAACAGAACACAGTCATTCATTTAAACTCTGATCTGATCTGAAACCAAATGTTCTGTACTGCAATTAATTGCACACCTCGCAAACAGACTCCTTATCTCGCCAAAAACATTGGTTCAGCAGGCTGTAACTCCTCAAATAGAAGCCTGGCCTGGGCTAAAACTAGGAGTGTAGAACTCAACCATTATGATAGGAAGGAGCGGCTACCTGTTCAGAACTATTTACGACACGTGCATTGCATGCATACCTTCTAAATTGCTAGTATAACTTCATACCTTGCAAAATGCAAGTGAAAAACAGTTACAGCACGCTACAGTCACCCCAATCCCAACCATTGTGATTATTGAGTGAGGACGCGAGCAGTGTAGCTCTGACTGCTAATAATAATGACTCATAGATAGATTTGCATAACTTGTTGAAGACCATGACGAAGCTGAAGACTCATATTTTTTTGTGTTGATGACGCCATCAGCTATATTAAAAGCTAGAAACCTAAGTGATGATGAGGAGAGGCTCCAAAATAAAAACCATTTCCTCACCTTTTGCTGAGCTGCTGTGAAAAGACTCCATGATGATGATTTAGAGCTAGTAAAACGCCGTTTAGAAACACTCTCGGGAAAATTCCAACAATCAAACACTCCGTCTGCAACTTGCACTCGGGGCCAACCTTCATTGTCCGTTTAGTTCGACGCACTGACACACTCGCCTTTTTCTCCACCCAAAAAACCACCAGTTCAATGTCCTCTCGCGTTTTTAACCTTTTAAACCCTCAAAACTTATGAAAACTGAGCACCTTTTTTAGTCTTTAAACTGGGATGTTTAACCTTTAATTAGAAATTGGTTTTTATCCTAAAAACAAATACAATTTCTTTCCTTCTGCTTGCTCCTCCACACTCTGAATGATATATATGTCTATAAAATGTCCCAAATAGGGGAAACAGTATCGATCTTAGAATGCATTGCCCTTTGCGCACGCACAGCTCATGAAAAACCCGTATGCAACTCAATGAGACCGACTCAAAGCCAAGTTTTATGTTGTTTATCCATGTGCCATGGAGCAAAAATGGAGAAGAAGTTTGTATACTTTTATTTTACTTTTTTTGGCTCTCTAAATTCATTCTCCGTTAGTAAACATTATAAACGAGGTTGCGCTGAGACAAAAAATTGGAGACATTGGCAACTACCATTATACTTGATAGAGTTATATTCCAGTGAGAATAGTATTGAGTGAGACACAATATTTTTTTACATTTAAAACTATTCATGATGAAATTAAATTAACATTCCGTCTTACAAAAAAAAGTCTACAAAGTAGTCGAGTGTTAGCATTTGTCAAAATAAAAAAGTTGGAGGCAATTTACACGAATATTTTATCCAGAAAAAGCACATGTTACATCACAAACATTTTTCCTAGCAAAGTTCTACAAGGAAAGAGATTTAGAGTTTTGAATGAATTGTTGGCAGCGATACGTAGTTTAGTTTTGCTGCTAGCTACAAATATTATTATGTGTTGAACAACAAATGGAGTTTATTTGATTACCACCTCAAAATTCAAAGCTTGCGTGTGTCAATTTGATTTTTTCCCCTTAAATATACTATTGGTCAATTTTTTTACGGTTGATTTATATACACATTAGTTAAATATGTAGTTCCCCTGACGATAACGTGTGTATTTACAAAAAAAGGGGAGAGAAGCGCTCGTACAATAATATTGCTATGAATGTTCGTATCACTCAAAAACTACCATAGTAATTAATGTTAGTTACCAAGGGAACGATTAGTTTTGGAGTCAAAGTTTAGAGAGAGAAAGAGAAAGCGGAACTATAGTTACAATTTATTGAATGATGATTGATAACACAGCTTTTTTTCTTGTCTACTTTCAGTTTAGTAGTGAATGGACACGCACGACAGTAATTCGCTAGACAGTGACAGTTCAGTATATTTAAATAGTAAAAGGTGGAGGCCACCAAAAAAATACTAGGTGTAATTATTAATCACTAATTAATTATGGGACACAAACAAAAAATGCTTTTTTTGTAATTATATTCAGACTAGAAAATAAAAAAGTTGTTTTTTTCCTTTTTGAGAAAAATAATAGTAACATATTATTTTTACGTAATAGCTATTGGTTTTTTGTGGTATTTTTAGTAAAAATTATTTGTGGATTTTACTAAAATTAATACATTAATTAATTACGCTAGTTGATACCCATGATAAATATCATATCACTAGAAAAAACCATTCAAGTTTGGAGTGGACGAGTTAACAAGATAATTTGATATAAAAAATGCGCTAGGTTGTTGTATTTTGATTGACAAACTAATTAGGGCACTGACGATGATGAGTAATTATTATGACTAAATCTTGTACATAACATAGTTTAAGAGTTTGATGATGAAGTGTTGGAGTAGGCGAGGTTGCGAATCGACTACTTGTTTCAAAAACCTACAGATAAACCACCTACATCCTGTCCCAGTCAAGGAACAGCTCGTCATCCCCATCCAGATCGTCATCCATGTCGGGGAGAGAGAACTCGGAGGTGGTGTCCGAGTCAAACATCCCCATGAAGTCTTCGATATCCAGCCACTGCATCTCCCACTCTTCGATATATTCCCAGATGGATAGCGTCTATAAAAATAAAAGTGAAAAAATTAATATTTTTTTAAAAAGTGGGGATTTAATATTTTTAATATTATTTTTTAAATTTGTTTTTTACTTGTGCAGTTGTTCGAACCCTTCCTTGAGCCCCACTGATCCTCCTCGGTGGCCCCACATCCACGACCGTCCCGTTGGGCAGGGCATGGAGGTAAAAACACTTGTTCCCAAAAGGACACTGACCCTCCCCATTCCGGTAGTATCGACAGGGCTTCTTGCTGAGTGCTATTTTGTAGCTCTCAATCAACTTTTCTTTTTCCTCCTTGTTGTCTACCCAGTAGCGGCTTGGGCAGACAGTCACTAGTCACCCGACACTCGGGGCAAGCTCGAATGATCTTGTTGTCAAACTGCCTCGCTTGTCGCCAGCGACGGATGCAAGAGAGGCAGTAGCAATGGGCGCAGGAAGGGAGGATCCCGAAGCGTTGCTCTCCCGGAGGATTTTTTGCCATCACTTTTTCATAGCAAATCCCACAGATCTTGTCGATGGAGCGGGCAACAGCGAACGAGAGCTCCATGTCCTTTTCATGCTGCTCCACACATTCCTTCGTGTGTCGCTCGTTGGGCGGCGTCGAAGGGTGGAGGCAGGACTGGCTCAGTAGTCGCACTTTAAACCGTGGAGGAGCACGCATTTAAATCCGTAGCGACATTCCCCTACCATGGCGTAAGGGCAGAGCTCTGATGTGCTATCTAAAATGGAAGAAAAATACTTTTGTTTCACACTTTTCAACCTCACTAACCTAAAAATTAGGAGAAAATTGATACTCACCGATTGGTAAGGCTGAGTTGAGAGCAGAGCAGGCATCCTGCTCATCTCCAATCTTGTCCCCGACAATAGTCGCATAAGTTGGGAGCACCGAGTCAGTTTCAGAAGGAGCTTCCGCCTTTGGCGACGCTATAGAAAAAAGAACAGAACATTTATAATCATCTCATTTCTCAGGAAGACGATATTCTTTTTTTGACCTCCACCACTTACAAGTCATCCAACTCGGAACAAACTCTGGCGCATTCACCCAGTTCTCGGGGGGTTTGAACGCTTTGAACTTGGATGGCCTGCCGCCCCATCCTCCCCTTTTCGCCCACCTTTTAACGAGGAGACGGTCGACTTGACGGAAGGTTTAGTGGCACCATTCTTGTTGCTTTGATGGGAGGATGGCGAAGAGGAGGCTGAAGAGGATGGTGTTGTTGGTCCTGTCGATTCTAGGAGAACACTAGCCCCACTCGCCATTCTAACTTTCCTCCACCCTCCTTTCTCCCCTCAAACTAAGTAGTTGAAGGTCAATCACAAAAACTGACGAGGAAAAGGAACTACTCTTGTTACAACCACGACTCAACTTGATCAGAACTCTTTGAAACTGTCTTTGTGCCTCATCCTCCTCCTCCCAACAAAAACCTTGAGCTGAACTTGACTATTTCGAGAGGAAACTGTGATGAAGAAGAGGAGCTACTGATTAATTAGAAGAAGAGAGGAGGAGAGGATGCACCTTGTCCTTATGTAAATCCACTTGAAAAAATGATGATGATTAAATAATTATCGTTGTGCTGCACTACAGTTCTCATCCTCACCTCGCTCAACTTCAACTGCTCACAACTACACACATTCAGATGGAGATGGATACAAAACAAAAAAAAGTTATAAACAAGCAAAGATGTGGATTGTGGATGAGGCTCACTAGCCCAACAATGCTCTGCGTCTCAAGACAAAGGAGGGTTCCCCAAAGCGGAGCTGGATGGCACCCTATCTCAACGTTTTTTCCGGTCATCTGGTCCCTATCTTGGCCACGCTGGGGGAGCTCGTTATGACGCTGTTTCCTCCCATTTGTCTTCAACTCATCAACAACAATTTGGATGTCAACGTGGTTAAAAAAGTGTCATCATTTTTTACTAGAAAAGAGGATGATTATGCTTTGAATTCAAGTCTGAAGAAGACTAGCTCATCGTTTTTATGAACACACCGCTAGCCCCATCTCAGCAACAAAGATTACCGGAGTGTACCCTTTGTTGATGACCCCGTAGTTCTCTCATAAAACGGTGAAGATAGATCGAGTAAGCTCGCGGCGCACGGAGCATCCTCTTCCTTGTTAATTTACAGATTGAGCGAGCACTCGCATCTCTGCCGCGCGATCGGAAAATACTTGGCAAGTATAGCAAAATTAAAGTAGGGGGTTGTGAACGGCTCCTGCCGTTGGTGGTGTCGTGATAAAAGGGTACTTCTCCGTCCTTTTATGATCATGATGGGAGAGAGTACACACAACTTTTTTTTGGTCGGTGGGAAAAATGCATGCAGCCTTTTTGCCTCTCTGTGACAAAAAAAGCATAATACAAAATACAGTGAGTGAGAAGTGCACTGCTGCTGGAGCGAGAGAGATATTTATTGAGTCGACAACAAACTGGGGTTAATTTCAGTTCACCAAAAAGGTCAGCGCCGACTGTCAACTTGTCACCCTGTCGGGATATTCATCTGAGAGGGGAGCTGAGGAGAAAAACAAGTGTCAAAGGTGTTGGGCGACAGGAAAAGGTGGGTTTTGGGGGGGACTAGCGCCCGGTGGCTTTGACAAGGCTGTCAATGAGAGAGCGGTTGACATTTTTAATTGTTGAAGGGAACTAGGAAGGTTTTTGGGAGTTTTTTAGGGGGCGGGAGGATTTTAGTGGGGATAATTATGATTGTTGACATAAAGAAGGAGTTGAAGTGTGGTTGTTTTTAATTTAATTGAGTTTTACTAGTTTTTTTTTGGGAAATTGCAGGTAAATAAGTTGAGAGAAGAGGAGGAGGAGGGAAGGAGTTGGAGTTGTCATCTTAAACTGTCTTTAAAGGAAGATCTATGTGGTCCTCAAGTTCCGGCATTGATCGCCCTTATTCTTTTGAGTTCTTTTTGGAGTTGGTTCAGTTGCGGAAGGAGGTGCGACTCTCTTAGCGAATTAAAGTGATACTGACTGTTGTAGCTACGTTTTTTAATTACAATCATCAACCCAGTGACAACCGGAAGTGCTTAGTGCAATCAAAAAGTTACTAGTTTAGTTAAAAAGTTTAATAACACGATGGAGAAGAGGATAGACCTCGAGAAGCGACACAGGAGCCCGGATCAGGTGAGAAATTGGATGGAATTTAAGTAGTCCTAGTTAAAAGTGGAGGTGAAGAGGATTTTAGTGATTTTTATCATGTTTTGTGCCCAGGTGACCGAGCTCAACCTTGATAACTGTCGAAGTACAACGGTGGAAGGGTTGACGGATGAGTTTGTCAACTTGCACACGCTCAGTCTCATCAGCGTTGGGTTAACGAGCCTTAAAGGATTTCCCAAGCTCCCCAAACTGAAAAAGGTGGGATTTTCTTCAAATTTAGCTAGTTTTTTAGTGAAATAATGTGATGTTAATGGTATTTAATGTGTTTTTTCAGTTGGAGCTGAGTGAAAACAGGATATCTGGCGGTCTCGCAGTTCTCAAGGATTGTGAGAAGTTGACAGTCCTCAACCTGTCGAATAACAAGATAAAGGACCTCACCGCCTTGCAGGATCTCCGCCCGCTGGCGAACCTGAGAGTGCTGGACCTCTACCGGAATGACGTGACGGGAGAAGCTGACTACCGCGACAAGGTCTTCGACATGCTCCCCCAACTCACCTACCTCGACGGCTCCGACAAGGGTGGCAAGGAGTATGAGGAGTCCGACGTTGAGGATGAAGAAGCGGAGATCAAAATGAATGGGAATAAGCGCCCAGCTCCCGGTGGAGGTGCCAAGGTAGGCCCTGGTGGAGCCGCCGCTGCAGCTCAGGATGGGGACGGGGACAGTGATTCTCTGAGCGACGATGATGATGAAGACGGAGAAGAGGAGGAGGATGGCTCGGAGGATGATGGTGTGGGACTTAAAGCCATTTATAATGACAACTTGGAGGTGAGTAAATAAAAGGGAGGGATTTTACTATTTTTTTATTATTAACTGAGGAGAATGCTAATGATTTCTTTTACCAGGACGACTCGGACAGTGATATCTACGCCGGTGGGGAAGAGGAGGAGGAGGAAGACGACATCTCTGATGATTCCGCTGATGAAGCTGATGGTAAGGATGATTTTATGATTGAAAATGAGTTTAAATTGAGGTTTTTTGTATATATTCTGATTTTTAATCTCGTTGCAGCCTCGCTGAACCGAAGTAACGTGAGTGGGAGAGCTTCCAACAATGCAACGCTGAGCACTAGCAACGACGCTGATGGAGAGGAAGGAGAAGAAGAAGAGGGTGAAGAAGAGGAGGAGGAAGACGCCGCAGAAGAGGACGGAGCCTCCAACGACCAGTCCGTGCCAAGAGGCACGAAGAGGAAATTCGAGGAGGAGGAAGAAACGACCTAAATCAATATCTAGCTGCCTAACAAACTCGTTCTGTTCTTTGACAAGGAGTTCCCCGTTGTTATCCTCATCATTTTAATTAAATCATTGGTCTGTTCAACTCCTCAACTCGTCTCGAAATCCCTTTGTTGGTGGGTCGTGCTCGTGCACAACTTCTCCAAGAGAATCAACAAAAAAATTATATGGAAATTTAATATATTACATGTCTAAGTAACTAATTAATTATATTGTCTCTACCCACATAATTAATTGTAATTATTTACTTGATCATCAATATATTTGGACAGTAATTAATAACTAATTAGTTTCTCTCCCTTTCTCAATCCTCCTAATTAAGTTTTCACTTTTTAATTGATTTTTTTGTTTCTCTACAATTTAATAACTAATTAGCTAGTTACTTTTAGTTACTACTAATTATCCTAGTTTTACAGCTAGCTCTGATGTTTGTGGCGATCCTTTTTTGGAGAGGAGAAGAAGAAAAAGATGTTCTCAAGATTTTTTTTTGATTTTAGATATCATATTAATTAATACAAACCATACAAGCATTTATAACTATGAATTAAGTGGGGATGAAAAAGCATAATTATACTATATTATCTCTATTATAGATGAGTTATTCTGAGCAATGTTTTTCCCTTTTGTTGTGTAAAATAAATGAAGAATCAGCTTTTGGTTTTTATATGAAAAACAAACTTTGTATATCCCTTTTCATTTGAGATTGACATGGAAAGAGATGCAACAAGGAGGAGAGATGGGTTAGCGAATAAACCACAATGTTTTTAATTTCTTTCATCCGAAAAAACTCTCCTTTATTTCGAAACAGCATGATGGCAGATGCGGTGGTGTTTTTCTCAGTAAATTCATAAAAATATTGGGATTTTTTTTTTCAAAAAATTTTCATTTATTTAGATAGATTTCTCTTCGCGTTATAATCATCATCATCATCAAGTCAACTATACTAGTTCGTCCGAGCTAAGCTACTATATAGAGTCATCATCAATATTTTCGCATGCAAATTCTCACAGTTACGGCATATCCTAGATAAGAGTTTTAAAAACATTTATTGTTCTACACACCTCATAATTATGAATATTTCAATTCAGCAATCATTTCATGTCGGTGAGTTTCTTAAATAAAATATAAAATAAAACTTAGCCTAGTTACATTTGTTAAAACAAAACAAAAACATCAGCTAGCCTACAGTTTTTTTAGCAACTACAACTTCTACTCCATTAACAATGAGGATAGTTGTTTGTATTTTGTTTATTTAGAAAAGGCATGCACACACTTATGTAAAACACGGAGACCGAGACACGAGCGCGAGTCGTGTGTATTTAGAACTAGTTCGGAAGGCGTGAATGTTGACGAGGATGATCTGTTGATAATTTGGGAGTTGGAGGAGGTTGATCTACCATTCATTTTTTTACTAGGAGGAGGAGTTGTCAGTCTTGCAGATTGAATGAGCGAGATAGATAGTATTTGCGGGGGCCGCGACGAATGCAGCGTGTTTGCGGGCGGTGCAGCCGCTACCACGGATGATTGCGGATGAGGGCGGTGGTGATGGTTGTTCACGTGGTTGTGATGACTATTGTTGGCGGTTGGGTGAAATTGGGGGGAGTTTAGAGGAGGCGGAGTTTGGTGGACGTGACTCCGAGGTTGGATAGAGGCGCACTGCGATGCCGTTTGACTTTGGTAGGGGTGATGCCGCTGGACATAGTAGGGCTGCTGTTGCTGCCGAGGATCCGAACAAGCGGAAGTGGCGGAGATCGGCTGGCGGTAGCTGCGTCTGAGTGCTACGAGCTGCTGGCTGCCATTTTGGCCAGCCATTTCCTAGCAGGCGGAAGTCTGTCTTTTTCTTGTTCGGTTCGGAAAAGAGCATGTCTATAAGTTAAGGATATAAAAAGTTATGGCATTCATACCTCAAGAATTCTAAAAGTTTACAAAAGGTACATGCTCATGCTCCTCTTGTGCTTTTTCATGTGTTTTCAACGTGAGCTGAGGCCCTGCGCTGCCAAGTGTCATTCTGTGAAGAGAATGTCAAGTGAGAAGAATTCTTTGAAATGAAAATATCCATAATTGACTAGCTTCCTCTCGTTCCGTCGGCCGCCGACAGAAGAGGACGATCTCACCCAGAGAGTTGATTGAGGAAGGATAATTAGAAAGGGATGAAGGACTCGAGCCATTGGAAGGTGTGCCCCGATTTTGTACCATTCCGTTCGCATACCTCATATTAGAGTACAGTGGCGGAGAGCCCCCTGAGGAAACACGTGCTGCATCTCTCTCGCCTTTCTCGGAAGAGAAGGTTGTCTGGATCATTCTCCCTGGAACATGGGCATACGAAATCCTATTATGCCTCGCGGTATGCACCGGTAGCTCCAACCGCCTTGATGACAAGTCATGAACCTCTCCTCCTCCATAAACGTGACTGCTCTGGTACTGCTGATGTTGATACAGTTGTTGTTGTTGGGAGGAGTAGGAAACTTGATGCACCTGCTCTTGCTGAAGGTGGTGTCGATGGTGCTGCTGCTCCAACTGGTGGTGATGATGGTTGCTCATCATTATCTTCGCAGTGGAGGCGCTCTGCGTCGTGCTCATCGAGTATTGATGCTCATAACTTGGGTGGTGATGCTGCTGCTGTGGTTGATGCGGATGTTGAACAGTGTGAGTGACCGTTCCTTCAGCAGTCGTCGTGCTGTAGTAATACGTTGGATTTTGCACAGACAAGTTGAGCACCTGTTGTTGTTGTTGCTGCTGTTGCGGAGGCGGTTGGTGGTGGTGATTGGGTTCCTGGGGATGAATTTGGTACTGCAACATCTCACTCAACGCCTCATTCGTGCCTCTCGTGTAGGTGACCCGGCAAGGCGTCATGAGCTGGACTTGGGGCGCCCCTGGAGCCACTTGTTGGTCTGGAGCAGTGGCGGCGTAGTAGTACTGCACCTCATTTGCGTTCTCCGCACTGGGGCCGACACCGAGAGCTTCAGCGTAGAAGTTTCACAAGTTTCTTGGGCGGCTCGTTCCCAACTCCTTCCTCGTGAAGGCGGTGGCTGCCGCGGCGGCGTAGACGAGTTGATAGTCTCCTTCTGCTGCGGGGGAGCCATCAGGGCGTACAAAATAAAGGAGGGAAGGCTCGTAACTTAGATTAGAGGTGGAATTACTATTTGTTGCAGGGGGCGGCAGTTGCTCACCACCGCCGGAAGAAGGAAGAGCTGTAGAAACACTCTGGTTGGGAAGAATGAACTGGACACGAGTGGGATACTCTTGGTATTCTTCCCTCGCCCTTTTTTCCACTCGGGGAGGTTGAGAAATGGCGGGAGTAGGAGCTACCATCGCTGTGAGCATCCCATTAACTTTCAAAGTTGGCATTGGAGGCGGTGGCGGGGGTGGTGGTGTTGGGGAAGGTGCGACAGCAACAGGAAGCTCCTCTTTGGGCACCATCGGAGGAGACTTGCGTTCAGGTACTTGCGTGTCATGGAGGATAACTGGAGGGGAGACGCATTTTGAAGCTGGAGCAACTGGCGGCGGACTTTCATCAAGCTTCTCGGATGACTGAATTGAGGGAACAAGTGGAGGAGTTTTGACTGGGGCGACGTGCAACTCAACAGGAGACTCTTGTTGGAGTGGAGGAGAGAGACATTTCAGAGCCCCTTTGGTTAGCGGCGGCTCTTTGGGAAGAGGGGCGACAACCGCTGAAGCCTTAATTGGAGGGGATGGCGAAGGGGGGATGGTAGTCATGGGGATTTTCGAGATTAAGTTGGATACAGCCTTGAGCGGACTCTCAGAAGAGCAGGAGCTACTGCTCAGACTTCCATTCGTGTTGGTTGCAACTGGAGGAGATGTTCCATCGCAGTTCAGCTCGGAAAGGAACGGCCCTGCAACCTTTTTGATGTGGTATTCTTCTTCCTCCTCATCTTCTTTTTCCTGCAGGGCTTTGTCTTCCCTGTCCAGATCATCATCAAGCGTGCTAATCGCGTTTTGAATGGAGTTACCCAGCGGCTCTGTTTCCGGAGATGCCAAACTCTCGGATGAGATTGAGGAGAGGTCCTCCTCATTGGTCTTGTCCATCACGGAAAGGACAAAGTCGGATATGTCTGGGGGAAGCGTTTCTGGCTTTTCAATAATAGGAGAAGGTGAGGAAACCTCCTTCTCTTCTTCTTCTTCTTGAGGAAGAGCTAGCTGTTCGATAGCCACCTCTTCTTTTGGTTTCTCCTCCTCTTTTGTGGGAGTTGGAGGCTCTGGCTCAGAAGCTTTGAGGGAGTCGCTAGTTGAAGGTGGCTCGTACTCCTCATCAATGCAGAGCCGGTCGTCATCATCATCTTCTTCAATCTCCTCCTCTTCCAAGTCATCCTCATCCTCCTCTATCTTTTCCCCGTCGGAGGTGACCGTCTCCTCGGGGCTTTTGGGGAGGGTGGTGGAGCTGGGGCTCGAGTGGTGGAGAGAGTCGACAGAGACGAGCTTGGGCTTGGGCCACAGAATATCATCATACAAATCACAAGTTCCTTTTCCGGAAGAGATCCCACCGTCGTCATTCTCTTTATCTTCTTCGTCGGACTCCATCACTACGCTGAGCCGCTCGTCTTCCTCCTCCTCCTCGAGGTGCTCGGGAGAACTTGACTCTTTTTCGAGTTGCCCCGGAGGAGTTGGGGCTTTATGGGCAACCTCTTCTTCTTCTTTTTCTTCAGGTAAATGAGGAGAAGCAACGGCTACTGCTGTTTCTTCTGGGGATTCTGGCTTTTCTTCAAAATCAACTTGGGAATCAGCAACTGGCGGAGATTCAGTGAGCTTCTCAACTTGCTCTTCTTCCTTCTCCTCCAAAATGGATGGTGGTGTGGGGGGAACAGGTTGAGCACTTGGGGTGGGCTCTTCAACAGGCAGATGTTTCACGAGTTCCATTTCTGAAGTTGTCTCCTCTTCTTCTTCTTCGTCATCAATTAATTCACCTTCCTCATGCTCAGAATCGTCCTCAACAAGCTTCTCTTCCGGTTGCTCTTCAAGTTCCTCAACATCAGGGGCAATGGGAAGTGGACTGGCTCGGTTCACCCCTGTTTCTTCCTGATCCTCTTCCTCCTTTTCTTGCTCAACCTCTTCTTCTTGTTCCTTTTCAATGGAGTCAACTTGAATGTCAAGAGGAGCAACCGCAACTTCTTCTTTTTCAATTTCTTCTTCATCTTCTGGTACAATTTCAGCCTCTTTCTCAATCGGAAGCTCGAGAGCCTCCTTCTCAGCCAGAAGTTCGGGAGCCTCTCTCTCAATCGGAAGTTCGAGAGCCTCTTTCTCAGTCGGAAGCTCGGCAGCCTCTATTTCTCCATCAATAAAAGCAGGAATTGCACACTCAGCCGAGCTGCATCCCTCCCCAACATCAACCTCCAGCTTCGTCTCCACTTCCGGTTCCTCTTCCTTCGGGATTGACAGGATTGTCTCTGCAGCCACCTCCTTCTCATCAATACTATCAACTGAAGTAGTTGTTAAGGAGGAATCTACAAAAACCACTAAATTATTAGCAACCTTTAAAAAAAGACCATAAACAACATTTAATTTGCAATAATTCCTACCTGAATTGTCAACAGTCTCCTCTTCCTCTTCAACCTCCTCTTTTTTAACATCATTCACAAAAACCAAGGGAGGAGGAGAGCACTGCTGAGCCCTATCTTGAGTAGTCGGTGATGGCAGCTCTGCAGCTGATGTTTGTGGCTCTGCAGGAATACTCTCTGGCTCTTCCTCCTTCTCAGTAAAAACTAGGGCGACCTTTGTTTCAGGACTCTTTTCAGGTTCTAGCTGCTCCTTCTGCTGCTCTAGATAGTCTTCATCATCATCATCATCTGGTAGCTCATCATCCGAAATGGGACAAGGTGAGAGGGAGTCACTGTTGTATGGCTCGGGCTGGCTCTGAGCAGGAGAGGATTTTTCCGAGATAGATTTCTCTTCGGGAATCGCTGTTTCTTGAACAGTTTCCTCTTCTTCATCCTCTTCTTCCACGAGGGTTTCTACCAAAGCATCAACTTGCTTGGCAAGCTCCATCTTATCCTCAAAGTCGAGCTCCTTGTCCTCCTCCTCATCCACCAGCTCCCCTTCTTCCTGCTCCAACTCAGCCTGCTCAGTTGTCATCGTCTCTGGCTCGACAGGAGATTTAGGGAGCTCATCAACAGCCAAGCTGGCAATAGTATCATCAGGTTCAGCCTTTGTTTCTTCCTCTTCCACCTCCGACTCTTCCTCAAGCTCGAGTGTCTCTGATGGAGAGCCAGTTGCAACAACTTGGAGCTCCTTCTCAGCTTCAAATTGGTCGGGCTCAGTTGTGCAAATTGACTCAATTTCTTTATCACATTCTTCCTCAACTTGCTTCTCGAGCTCGTCCACCGTCTCCCGAACTGCGCCTTCTAGCTGAGAATCTGAGAAAAAAATTAGGAAAAAGATTAGCACAGCCCAAAAAAAATCTTTTTTTTATAATTTTTTAAAGAGATTTTTACCTGTCTCAATTAAAGCGTCATCATCCTTCTCCTCATGGCTCGGAGAACAAGGCACACTCTTCTCACCCCTCATTTCGTCGACAGCGGCTGGGCTACTTGCGCTACAGTCTTCCACTACGGTTTTTGGTGACGATTCTGGAGTTAGTTCAGGTTGTTCTTGGTCCTTTTCATCAACAACAATAATTTGCTTTTCTTCTGAAAGTTTTAAATCCTCCACAGATTTCGGCTCTGTCTGTGTTTGCCCCAGCTCCTCTGGCTCTCTCTCATCCTCATCCTCTTCGAAACAAAATTCATCGTCTGAAATCGGACACGGGGATAGAGAAGTGGAGTGGTCTACAACTCGCTCTGTAACTACTGGCTTCTCTTCTTCTTTAGGCGGTGATGGAGGAGGTGGTGGAGCTGCTGCAACTATAATAATTGGAGCTTCTGGCTCATCCTCAACTAACTCTCCTTCCTCAGGCTCGACCAATTTTTGGATAGCTTCGGGGCTTGAGGTGGGAGCTTCTTTTTCCTCCTCCAAAATAGTTGGAATTGTTGGGGAGCTGGCAGATTCATCCAACTCAATCTCAACCTTGCTGCTCTCCACCGCGTCGGCTGGAGGTGGCTCATCAAAACTAATCCCCAATTCTGATGGAGTTGGCGATGGACTCGCAGCTGGAATACTGGATTGCTCCTCTGTCACCACCACCAGCGCCTCCTTTTCAGCACCTTCAACTTCCAATTCTGAAGTTGAAAAGGGTACAAAAAACCATTAAAAGTTGAATTTTTAAGGAGAATAGTAATTCTTTTCTATTTTCATACCAGTTTCGTTCTTGCTACTTTCTTCGAGTTGATTATCATCAGAAACAACAGGGCTAGGAACATCTTCATCTGCTTTCTCAACGGTCTCAGGCTCAGTCAGGATCACAGTGGTTGAAGGCGAAATGGGTGGAGATGAAATAGTAGGCTCAACTTGAGAGCTAGGAGTTTCCACTTCTTTCTCGGTTGTTTCTTCCGTCTGCATTGGCTCCTCTTCATCATCATCAAACTCTGGGAACTCGTCATCAGAAATGGGGCAGGGTGAGAGGCTCTCCAACAACCTCCTCTCTTCCTCCGCCGCAGCTGTAGTTGCAACCGCTTCAGGAACAGCAGAAACTACCTCAGCAGCCGGTGGCGGACTGCTCACAAGCTTGACATCGTTATCCGGCTCCAGCTGAAACTCTTGAAGTTTCTCCTCTGGTTTGACATCTCCAGGTATGCTGTAGGTCCACAGGACAATGGGAAGCTCTTGTACGCCTTCCTCTCCCTTTAAATTTACAAAAAAATCATAAAATATCTCATTTTTATTAGAAAAACTATGCTCTACATTGCAACTCACGAGAGGATCCACATCAACTCCGCCATTATCATCATTGGAAGCCGCTGGAAACTGGCTGAGCTGCTCCTCCTCCTTCTGTGTTTCTTCATCGATATCATGTGGAAGAATGCATTCCACCTTCTCCTCCTCTTCCACCTCGTTTTGGAGGAGATCACCAACAGTTTCCTCTTCTTCTTCCTCCTTCTCAACACTTTCTGGAGAGGGGATCGTCACCAGGGCGAGAGTAGGTCTCCGATTCTCATTGAGAACAAGCGTGGGCTCTTTCCTCACCTTCTCCTTCTTTTTCTCTTCTGGTTTGGCGACCACCTCCACGGGTTTCTTCGCAGCGCTCTTCTTTGCAGGCGCCATTGAGACAACAGACTCCACCCGAATATTTGGGGAGGGAGACCTCCTCTTCTTCTTTGATTTCTTCCCCTTCTTTTTACTTGGAGAAGAAGACGCTGATGATTGTGATTCAGAAAGGGTTGCAACTACCGGAGTTGTTGCCGAAATCTCTTTCTTTTTGGTTGGAGAAGAAACGATTTTCTTGGAAGGTGTTGACGGGGAGGCTTTGCCCACCACATGCTCAGTCTTTTTGTGGAGAACGCTACTACTCCTCGTCGACGGGGGAGAGAGGGGCGCCGTTATTATCACACGTTTTCGCCTCGTGCTCGGTGACGAGGAAGGATTGGAAGGTTGAACACTGGTGGCACTCTTCTTCGTCTCCGCCTTGAGAGCCGCCGCAGAGGTGGACGGCTGCGGCTCCTTTTTAGGAGGGGAGCTTCCGCTGGAGTTCGCCTTGAGACCGCTTTGCAGAAAGTCATTGTTTTTGATGATATTCGCACTGGAAAGTCAATCAAAACCAGAAATAAATACCAAATCTCCATAAAAAAATCACCATAAATCTCTTTTACTCATCAAAAAACGGAATGACATGTAAACAAGGCGAGTGGCTACGCACGCAGCTGCGTCTTTACATAAAATACCTACTCACAACCGGTTTAGGTATACTTTGAGCAACAACCTTCATGAATCTGAATACAGAGCCCGTCTTTCAGCTCTTGATATGAATCCCTACTTATTTTTTCCAACATGCAAATGACCAACTGGTGCTTCATCCCATTTCCTTATTGATTTTATCTCGTTTTCTTGCAAATGAATAGCAACCCTCTTTGTTCTGCTACACACAACAGCTTTATTATTTATTTCATCATGACCAGCATCCCATTCCTTTATATCACTTCTTCTTTACTTTTCTTCTCGTTCCATTACAAATCACAACTAGACTACTGTATTTATTTAAATGAGTATTGACTAAATTGTACATAAAATTAGTTTGGTTTGTCCCGTATTCAAAAACTGAAAATTGGCATGTTTTTGTGTAAAATAAAAACTCAACTTTATTTATTTTTCTAGTACATTTAAAGCTCATGAATTGAAATGAGAAACTCAAAACTAATGAAATGGAGTTGATGTAAAAAGTACGCACATTTATATCTTTATATTTGGTTTGAATAAAGTATGTAAATATATGACTACCATTTTTTATGAATGAATGATTGTTTATGATTGATTGTTTTCCAATTTTCTAATTATGCTACATTTTTTGGTTAAACTAGCGCTGCCAATTATTCTGAATGTGATGAAGGAGCCGGGCAGTGTTGTTCGAGATCTCCGCATGATGAGCACCTCGCTCATTTATATTTGTTCGCATGTCCATCGCCATCTCATTTTCTTTAATGGCAGCCAACCGCCTTTCCCCTGGGAGGAGAGCTCCCATCCCTCCACCACCACCATTTGCTGCGACACTTGCCATGAGGAGCCTGCTACGCGTTTTCCAGTGAAAAAATTCAGAGCCACTGGAAAAATTAGCAAAATTTATTCTTCACCAAAGAAAACCCTTTTACCAGTTCCAACTCTACCTTTTTTACTGTCATTCCGTTTTTTTTCAACCTCTCAACCATTAAGACTTACATGACAACCGAGTTCACTTTCGAAGTCGGAATTTCCTGAAGCTGCTGCTGGTTGTTCTTGGCATTATTTTTGAGGTACTCAGCCGCCGCCTCGTTGGCAAGCTGCTTGGCTACCTCTTTGGGTTGATTGTGGGTGTTTTTAATGTGCCGGTCAAGGTTGTCCTTGCGGCGGAATGCCGTGCCACAAATCCAGCATTTGAAAGGGCGCTCACCTAAATTTTTAATGTCATTTTTTGATGAAAAAATTATGCAACAAGGAGTGAAAATGCAAGTTGTTTGTGATGCTAACCAGTATGAATAATGAGATGCCGACGAAGATCCTTGCTATTTGAGAACGCCCGGCTGCACTGATCGCAGGCATACGGACGCTCGCTGGAGTGCGTTCGGAGATGCAGATCCAGCGTCCACTTGAGACCAAAACTTTTTTGACAGTGGTTGCAGGTAAATGGCCGCTCACCTTCATTAATAATCATTAAAAATTAGAAAAATCCCCTAAAAACCAATCTCCATTATTTTAAGGTGGGTGAGCACGAACCAGTGTGAGTTATGACGTGTTTTTTGAGGTTGGTCATCCCTGTGAACCGCTTGTTACAATAAGTACAAGCAAAAGGGCGCTCCCCGGTGTGGATGAGGATGTGAGATCTCAGCGCCTGAGCATTAGCGAAGCCCCTGTTACATTCCTGGCAAATGAAGGGCTTCTCCCCGGTGTGGGAGCGCATGTGCCTCGTCACCTTCCCGCGTTGATTGAAACCTTTGCCACATTTAGGGCAGACATATGGGCGCTCCCCCGTGTGAGTCCGGAGGTGGTACTCATAGTGGCTCTTGGCAATGAAACCTTGGCCACACTGCTCGCACTTAAATGGCTTGTCCCCCTTTTGGCAAAACTCATGGTATTTGATGTGAGCCTTGGTCTTGAACTTCTTTTGGCAGACGTTACACTGGTACATGGGTGGGTCACCGCCGAGAACGGTGATGTGGTCGTGGATCACCACTGGAGACCTCTTTTTCTTCTTCTTTGTGGTGGAGGATGAATCCTCCCCATCTTTTGAGGGAGAAGGACCCTCCTCAGCATCAGGATCTCCGTCCTTGTTATCCTCAACGTCGTCGTCTTCCTCATCATCATCCTCCCCTTCTTCACCATCCTTTTCTGGGGGAGGTGGCGGCATGGAACTGGAGTCCTCCGTTTTAACCACGGTTTCGGGTGCGGAATGTGCAGGAGGCTCGGTGGTTACTACCACCTCTGCCTTTTTACTAGACCTTGTTAACAACTGGCTCAATCTGGATGGTGGTGAGGATGCTGTGGTGGTGTTACTATTACTACTACCCTGTTTGGGAGCTACTGCTGGGGAGCTTCTGCTCGTTCTGTGAACCCCTTGGGTGATATCAGGAGAGCCACCACCATTCTTGGAAATCTTCTCAGGGATTTCCTTCTCCCCTGGCGAGTCCCTTGTGGAGGAGCGCCGCTTTCCCACCTTGGGTGGTGTGCTAGCTCCACCCCCCTCTGAAAGCAAGGTGGGTGGTGACGTTGGTGAATCAATGGAGCTACTGCTGCCACCACCACCGCTATTTGAAACTGGAGCCAGGCTTGGCATTTCTTTTAGCTGCGCTCTTGTAACCAGACCGCCAGCTAGTCCCCCCACAAGTCCCCCTTTGAATGAGGAAGCCGAGCTATGATGATTATTCGAGGTGACCACCGGCTCCGCCAACTTCCTATAACTCATGAGGCTCATGCTAAACTCGGACTCTTCGCTGACAATGGAGGAGTAGCTCTTATTATCCATCGGAATCCCTGGGAACTCTGACACCGTCATCCCAATCTCAAAGCCAGGATCTAGGGTGGGATTAGTGAGCTCTGCCATCGCCTCAAAATCAATGGTTCCCCCATAAGTTTCTGTTTCCGAGGCTGGGAACCTCAAGCAAGAGTCTGAATCAGCGGAATCCGAATACATGGAGGAGGACTGCCTTCCCGTTTCATTAGAAACCGAGCTGGGAGATGAACTCGGGCGAACCACCACCGAGCCAGCGCTGCTTCCCCTATTCGCAGACAACCTCGCCGTCCTCCTCGTCATCGGTGGCGGCTGGTGGAGTGCCACCGATGTTGGTCCATTTTGACTCCTTGTATGGTGATGATTGTGATTACTATTTTGGTAGGGAGTTGCCACCTTCTTCTTCTCCGGCGCTTTGCAAAGAACACAGCCATCCTCCGACTCGGCAAGGCAGCGCCTACACTTCAAGTGGCCGCAGTCGTCCGTCACCTTCCGGAAGTTGGTGGTGTTAAATTTAATCCCACATTGGGGACACTCCTCTTCCTCCTCTGTGGTTGTGCTCTTGGGAGCTCCGAGAGCAGCAGCTCCTCCTCCTCCTGAACTGTGGATTGTGGTGAGAGCCCCATTTGTAAGGGGATGATGATGATGATGCTGACCCCCGGAGGAGCTGCTGGAGTCATAGAGGGAGGCTGAAGAAGATGACGAGGGGGTGATACTGATGTTGACGGTCCACGTCCAGGAGGAGGAGCTGGGAGGGCTGATGTTAGAGCTCGCTTGGCTACTCGCGAGCTTCCACCCTTCCGTACCATGTCCGACTGTAAAATTTGCCCATAATTCTACCTTAATACCTCAATTCTAGGTTATTCCCCTTTCAAAATCTTTTTGAAACTTACAGACTTTCTTCCTGGTTGTTATGATGTCATACGGCAACATTTTGCACTTTTTTTCGTACTTTCAAGGTTTTTTTTCGGTAAAATCATTATGACATGGATTCTCTTGTCATGTTTTAAACGTCTTTTTTCTCTTTCTCACCTTGCCCCAATTGGGGCTACGGCTTCTCATCATCCCCCTCATCATGAGTAACTCATCATGAGTCTCCCCCCGTGTTAACAACATCTGTAAACAAATTTGAGAGGTTTACTACTCATTCATCCGTAAAATACGGTGTTTTCTCGCCGTGATTTACTTTTTATTGGTGGTATTTTCACCAGGAATTTGGAGGAAAATAAAAACAAAATTTCTCGACTTGAAGAGACGGAGCGGAGGCTACACAAAGTTGGTTCTGGCGTTGTGCCAACTCGGAAAAAGATAGAAAATGGAAACTGCAATTAAGACAGCTCAAAAAAATCTGCAATGACATGGACTTTGTGCAGTTTGCACTCCATTTTGCAAACGTGTTAAAAAATGTGAGAGAAAACAAGTCGGAATTGGTTTTTAGCATTTAAAAAAATATTTACTCAAGACTCCCCTCTTTTCAGCACCCCCAAAGTTAAATTTGTCACCATACTCTTTTCGATTTTGAGATTCTTGTCGGTTTCAAGAACTCTTTAAGGTTTTTAAGGTTTTTTTTTCAGTGTAAAATAAAAAATGACATAGTATTCTTTACCAACCAGACTTAGCCTACTTAATCTAATCTTAACTTACGTAAAATAGTATCTAAATTTAGATTTAATTGCTCCAGGAAAAGGTTAAAAAGCGGAAAACTGTTGAAATGCATTTTTGCACAAGCTTAAATTCCCAAAAAGGTAATTAAAACGATAACCGGTTAAATTTATCTGGATTTAAACACAACTATAATTTAATACTATTTCTTATCGTTTCCTTTCAATCAACCAAAAACTGCAGAATAAGTTTTATCTCCCATAATTATCTCGTTAACTATGACAGCTGATAAGCATAAACGTGCAAATTATTTCTTGATATTGAAAAAATGCATTATTAATGGACCATAACAAAGAAAAGCGCAGCAAAACTACTCCAATGACCAGTTCCTGTGTGAAAACTGCATTTTTGTTGACTCCCTTGGCGTGGGAGTGGAAGACAAATTGTCTGCGTGCAACCAACACTGTTTACAAGCGTTCTTTATGCATTTTTATCTAAATAGCATCGTCTATGTTCGAGTGGTGCTCATTGATGTGACGAAATCATCAAGGATTTCCCTTGTTTCTTACCAAAACGTCTTCTCTACTCAAGCAAAGGTGAGTTGTGAGTGACTCAAAGCACTCATGAGCATAAAACGTATAAAAATAGTTGAATTGGATGCACATGCTAATGGCCGTCCTCGCTCACCAAACACCTAATCTCTTCTGTATTTATTATCACCAATATTATAATTTCTGTTTGGTTTTTCCTGCTACCATTATATTGACCTGTCATAATAAACTCAAGCGAGTAGTTGATTGGCGCTGTCCTGAACAACAGAATTTGTATCAAAATCAACAAGGAAAAGAGTTATTATTTGCAATCTCAATCTCTCCGCCTGGAGAATCAAGGCTGGAATTTCTAATGTGATTATGAGCTGGTGTCATTTGATCCACGCGGAATGAATGTCAACAAGAAAAGGAGCTCAAAGTGCACGACGTGGCTTGTCGGAAGGAAGGAAGTGGAAAGCACACGCTGTTCCCAAGTTTTGACACACATTCCCTCCTGGAAAAGGAAGAGGACTGAGAAATGAGGGCAAAAGGAGTAGGTACTTGCCCCGCGTTCGTGTTATGATGATATAAGTAGGGAGTTAAGCTGATGCTATGAATCCTCTTGCAATGAATGAGCACTGCTATTATTGGCACGAGGAAGCAAAAGAATATAGCAGAGAGTGCAAGCAAGCTAACCTCGAAACGTGTCGAGAAACGTCCCTGACTCGGCCACGAGGCAAATCTTGTTGCGTTGCGAGTGAGTCGAGGATAAAGTGTGTGCATTATTGGCCAGTACCTACCACACCATCAAATTCTTTACTTTTATCACTATCTCGTGCAAAATATCATCACAACCATTCATTCCCATGTAAACATTGCTAACCACCTAATTAACAAAGTAGGAGTCCAAACCATATACATTTATATATCAATGAATAGCTCTCGTTTTTTCCTACCCAACTCCAATCCCAGTTGCATAATAATAACTCTACAAATTCACTGCCATGGCCAACAAAAGAGGAAAAATTTTGCTGGAAAGTCTAACCAGTCTAACCACCTGGACAGAAGAAATGCGCGTTTATCCTCCTGCATCTGCTGCAAGTGCAGCGGTGTTAATTCCAAACGATCTATTATGACTCTAGCTTTGTGGTTGGGTACGCTGTTATCCTGTTTTACATGGATGATGATGACGTGCTCTACTCAAGTCACAGTGGGAATGAAATCCAAACCACAACCACTTTTTTTGAATGTCCATGTTAATAGCTAACTGCAGAATTTGCATTTGCACTCGCCTTTTATTACTTTTCACCTTTACAGCTTGCATTCGCTCTACAAGTGAGTACTGCGCAGTTACCTAAGCAACATCTTTACAATTTAATTGCGCCCTCGTAAAGCTTCGATAAGAATGGGGATAAAAATAAGTAAACTATTATTTCAACCTTGTGTAGACCACCTCCCATAAAAGCTAATTGGTATTGGAATTTTCTACCCGTTCTAAATATTTTAAGGAAATTTACTAATGAATTTAAATTGTAGAGGGGGGGTCTTAGCGAATTAACACAACCTCCTACTGAGTTTGAGAAGGAAACATGAAGCTTCCAGTGATTGACATGGCAAGAAACTGATTCTAATTAGCGAGAGTGTGAAACTTGTTGCGAATATTTGGAGCTGTCTTCTGGGAGCGAATGAAAATAAAAGTGGAGTTTGCCCCTGCATGCTAATCAAAGGCTGAAAAAGCAATCAACTCAAAGCGAGCCGAAATTGAGCAAGCTCAAAACCACCAAAGTGTCATCTCAACCCCTCGGGAAGAAATGGGTAAACAAGTAGCAGCTATATCATTTGCATATTTATTTCTACAATCAAAACTAATCCCAACCTCGAGTTACCCCTGTTGATCATGATGATGATGGATATTGAGAGAGAAGCCTTTCTGATTGAAATTCAAAACCGGAAAATGGGTCAGTCCCAGAGCTGCTCACGTCTTCAATTATTGACTGGGGATCAACAAGTGATTTCAACCTGGAACCCAGTCCATGAATAAAATAATGACAATGGGAAGAAAATGCAAACAACATTGCTCAATAGTTTCTATTCTCATGGAGATCTCGTTTGGAATTTGATTGTGTAACTAGCTCAAAAAAACGGGAAACTGATCTCCTCTTCTTGAGTGTATGGAATGATGATGATCATGATAGAAAAAGCATATGGGAGAGCAACGTCCGTGTACCTAGCTAGCAACCTCTCCAATCTTCTCTTGCACCACACGTCAATTCAGAGAGAGATGCAACTGAAATGCTCTGCATTTTTGCCAAACCAAAAAGCAGCCCAATGCCAAATGCCAGTGAATGACTGACATACTCCTAGTTATCTATGCTATCTCCCATCCATAGTCAATCGAGTTCAACTGAGCTGACACACACATCCTGAGTGAGGCGCAGAAAATGTGAGAAAAATTATACAATTTTTTTCGACAGCAAAAAAAATAATAAAAACAGCACATGCAAATTTAAACAAGAGGTGAAAACCCCACACAAAACACGTATAGCCCATCTGCTTCTGAAGGGAGACTCGCAATTACTTGCTAATTATCCACTTTAAAACTATAAAAGCGGAGAGCTACAAAAGCACGTTCACTTATAGCTGAAATGGTATAAAATTTTATAAAATTATTGATTGATTTTTATTATATGAATTTCACCTGGAACAAGTCGTATTTTGAGCTGAAGTAGAGTCTGTGCTCAGCATGCTGGTACTCGGGGTTAAAGAGGAGTGGAAAGCGCTGGAAAAGGTGGGGATGAACCCACCAAGCTGACCTCAACCACTCACTATTGTAGCAGTTGAGAGTTGCTGTGTAATCCATTCTTTAGAAAGACTAACCTATGATAATTCTTTAAAAAATCTATTTATTTTTAAGCCTCCAAAAAAAACCTTTAGTTTTTCTCAAAAGTGACAAGTGTCAGAAAAAATCTACTTTCTCCCCTGCTCATCTTTGGTTTTTGATTAAGAAATGACTACAATTCGACCCTATCTTGTGTCTACTGTCCTGTCAAGCCGGGACTGGGAACTGGTCCATGGAAAACTAGCTCTATTTATAAGGATATAGGTAGCTAAAGGCTGCCTTGTTCATCATCATATATTTTCCCTCAAAGCAAAGCTGCACTCACAACCAGCAAACATACATAATCCTCTCCCGTCACCACCAACTACAAGAAGCCTTTGAGCGTTTGCTCACTCGCCAATATTTGCAATACATTTCTTTACAAAGAGTATAACTCTATATGAATATATCTATACCTGCACACATTATTGCACTCCAACTCGAGCCCGAGTATGGAGCGAGACACTGCAGTTGCACAGCTGCAAAAAGTGCATGAAAATGGAGCTGCTCGCTCTCCCTATTCACTTCCATGCTTATCTGCAGCTACGTTACTCTCCCACTCGACACTCGCTTTATCAAACTGCAAACTGGTTTCCTCTCCAACAGAAATCGTAGTCACTCACTCAGTTCCAAACGATGTTAACAAAATTTTGGCTGGACAATATAGTGTAATACAAAGCATGAGTTTTTTTTATGAAAACAAGACAGAGAAACCCTTCCATTATCGTTGTTCCAACCGAGTAATTGGTAAAGAGTGACATGGCGATTAAATGATAAGACTGACATTGAGCATAGGATTGGATGCGAAACGAAGAGAAAAAGGAAAGAGGCTAAAAAATCAATTCTCAAAGTGCATTTTATGCAACAACCACGTCCTCCCTGCATGATATCATCATCAAAAGGTTGAGCTGAGCTACAGTTGTGCTCTGTCATGATGAATACTAGGGAAAAAACCAATGCTCTCCGCTCACACAGCCTTGAACACAACATTCCGAACTCGCTTCGCTTAAAACTAAACGGTGAGGGGCGCTGCGTTGCTTTTTACGATGTGGATTGCTAAAACGCAAATCGAGCAGGAAGGAAAAACTATATGTGCATTTTATGGGCTGCTGCTCCCCAAATTTTGAGGCTTTTCCGTGCATGTGCATTGACAATTTTTCGGGTTGAAAAGTATAACTTTCTTTGACGTGAGCTGAAGCTTGGGCTCAGTTCCTGGAGTTGGGAAAAACAAAGGAATGGATGTAATTACTGCTCGTGTTTTCAATACTATCTGATTTTTGTTCGGGAAAACAACAAGCCCGTTTTTATAAAAAGGCGAGAGACCACATCATTCATCTCCGTGTGCCAAAACCAACTGAATGCCAGCGGTTATTGGGGATTGAGCTTGTCCAAAAAAAATGTAGCGTTTTGCAAATATGGAAGTAACAACTGCAGCTTTTATGGTGAATCCGGAAGATGTACAAAATCAAAGGAATTCTTTTCCCCCCAAAGCAGTGAAATCCAACAGGTTAAATATTTCAGTCTCTTTCATTCCAGTGAGTTTCGGTTGTCATCCGATTAATTAAAGGATCTTCAAAGGGATTTTACGGAGCGTGTGTATTTTTACCACCGGCTCAAAATAAAAATGTACCAGAATGACGGGGCTTGAGGGTCTACTAAATAATTTGCATTTCCTCGGACAGAAACGAAGCGGACAGGTGTCCATTAGGCTGCTCTTCATTTGAACTCAAATTAATTACATTCTCTCACTCCCAAACTTGGGTTAACCAAACGAAGCTCGACTGTGTCAAACTCCCGAAAACCAATAAAAACGGGAGCCAAATAAAGAGCGGAATGTGCAGCGTGTGGTTTGGTTTCCAGCTCTAATCCCCAAACCAGAACGACGGAACTACGCTCAGAGGGACAATATTTGTTGGAGAATTTGGCTCAAATCCTTTTGCAAACTCTGGATGAGTGGTTGTCTCTCATCATCAGTTTTAACGGGAGCCTGGAGGACTCACCCTTTAAAATCCAACCCTTTTACAAAGGGAGGAAATAAAAGCATTTCCATCAAATTATCCCTTTCAAAATTTGCAAAGCTTCAGTCAAGCTGTGAACAGATAGCAGCTCTTTTCCGGGTTCTTTAAACTGGGGATTTTAGCCTTTTTAGTAGGTCAAATTTACACGTGCCACACTTAAACCTCAACAACCTAATAGGTAGCGACCTACAGCTTCTTTCTGGGTAAAAACCACCATGTCAACCTTGTTCTGTCAGAAAGCCAAAGAACAACTGCCTTTTATCACTTTCTCCAGCTGAGGAAAAGATGCACTTGAAATGCACCCTAAATATCCAATCGATTTATATAAAAAAGTTACTCTCAACTTTCCCCATTCGTGGAGCATATGATAGAGAGTAAAAAAACCTACATAAAAAGTTTTTCATGGGGTTGCATTTTTTTCATGGGGAAAAACAAATTGTCAAAGAAAAGCATAAAGTTTGGTGATGAACTAACAGATTGGATTGATGGAAAGAAAGAGAATCATTCCAGTTTTCGTGAGTTATGCATAGAATCAATAGAGACGAAGCCATTTTTCTCCAGTTGGCCACAATTATCCGAGTTCAGACGTCAGACAAATGTCGAGACTAAAAACGCCTCCAGTCTCCAATTTTCCCCTTAAAATTGGTTTCTCCAATAATTTTGTAGGGGCGAGAAGAGCCCCAACAAACAATCTAATTTGTTAAAAATGAGCTCATCATAAAAATCAGTGATAAATTATGAAACCAGCCAATTACTCAAAACTTGTCATAAAGAGCATTATAAATTTTACGCAGTAACTCTGGAAATAGAGTTTCTCATCGAAATAATGGAGGATAATAAGAGAGAAGAGGTTGAATGGGAATGAAGCCCTTGTTCAAACCACCTACACTCAGAACGCTAGAAAATAGCCTCCTGCTTTGATCAATTTCTCTTCTGAGAATGCTGATTTACATCTATTCAGCCTGAACTGCAGAGTAACAGCAACCAAGGAGAAAAAGAGTTTCAGGGAAAGCACGTGTGCTCAGAATGCCTTGCTCTCATTTCCACTTCAGCTCGAAATAGGATGGGGGAAAAGGAGAAAAGTTTAAAGTTTTTGACACTTTTTGAGTTGCACAATATTCTTCGAAATTTTAGATGCAAGTTGACAAACTCTCAAAAGAAATGCACACCTGCCTCTACTGCAATTAGGGTACTAAAATATGCATACCAATTTTCACAGCGAGAGCTCACAATAATCATCGCGCAATTAAAGAGGTTTTGAAGCTTGCAACTTTTTTCTCAAGAGTTTAAAGCGCATATAATACGATGTATGATGAAAGAGAGCTGTGCTTGATTGAATTTCGCTGTTGTTGACTCCACGCGCTGTGAGAGAGAAGGATTTAATTAGGAGTTGCAAAAGGGAAAACTGCACTTCTCAAATTTCTTCGCTTGACAACCCCAAGTTGTTTTATGTAGGAAGTGAAATAAACGCTGGAGAAAAAGCGAGAGTATTAAATAGAGCGAGTGGAGAAAGAGGAGCTTTTGAGTTGTGCAATAAAAGCAGAGAATCATCATCATCATGTTCTTTAGCATTTCACTTGCAGAAAACAGAATGGCACACACGCCACCATTGTCTTCTAAAAGAGAGAATTCGGCCTTGTTTCAATGCTCGTGTCATGAAAAAAACACAACAAGGACGGTTGAGCGATATCAGTGGTTTAGCAGAAATATTACCCGTTTCATCTCACCCTTTGATTGAAAAAATGCAAAGTTGAAAGCTACTATTTTGTTCAAACCATCATGATTGTATAATCGGAAGTGAAAATGCAACAGGAACAAATTCCCCGTGAAACAGATCCTCTCAAAAGTTATTTATAAACTTTCCAGAAAGTTTGAGGAAAGAGGATTTATACTTGTTTTTGAACTCATTTTCCATCGATTTTCCATACACGGCTTTTCCTCACTTTTCTTATGGAACTCAAAACTAGAGCAATTCCGCAAACCCACCTGTAATCATCCATTTTTTTTGTTCTAACCACCCATTAGTATATTTTTCAATAACAGTTCCTCCACGTGTACGATTGTTTCCAGTCACGGCAAAACAATTTGTATGCAATTTGTCTCTCACTCAATATTTTTTCTCAGGAGCTGTACAGCAAAATGCATAGCCATGTGGAGTGCATATAATCTTGATGGTTGAGGACAAGGATGAGTTAGTTCCTTAGTTTGCACGCAAACTGCAATTTTATGCGTGAAACATACTCATCATCATTGTTGAGTTCATTGCTTTTTTGCAACCCCAACTTTTATCAATTTACGGCTTTGCTCTATCATAAAACTGAAGAATATTATGTATTTTTTCTTCAACATTTTAATGATCAACGATACACATAAACACGTACTATGATGGATGTCGAGAGGTGAGTTAGATGCACTTTAACAAATGCTCATATTTCTACACAATCATTAGCAAAAACTCCCCCACGAAAGCTACAACCACATGGTCATTAATGCAGTATCCCTATAACAATTATATTTCCTTGGTAAACAGGATTTTTTTTCAAACGATCAATAAAAATTTGTAATAGTTTGCGCACTCCCATAAAATTCTAAAGGTTCAGTGTAACTTTTCAACCATGTGGTTAGGATTTTAATTAGGAGGATGGTTCCCTCTGATTAAAATAGCTCAACACCTTTTATCCTTATTACAGAAATATTTGCCTTTTTTTGCTTTAAAAATATTTCTCACTCAAACTAACATAATTTAAGTTGTTCCGAAGGCTGACACGTGTCGATTTTTCAGGAACATTTGAATATTTTTTTGAGCTAAATATTATGCATTACTTTTTATGACAGTTCCTCTCTCATTTTTATTTCGGGGTTTTCCTCCCGCGAGCACGTGACTTTTTTCCCAAACGGATGTTGAGGTCAACGCCGAATTGCCAGGCAATAAAAACCAAAGAGAGGTTGAGTTGAGGTGAGTGCAACCTGCAATTCCTCCCTGCAACTTAGCCTCTTAACTCCATTACTTATCAATGAATCTCTCATGCAATTCAATGCTCTTGCAATTCCCAAACTGCCCTCCATACTCTTTTGAGTGACAAAAAAGGGGCATTAAAATCATGCACCCATGCACGTTTTTGTTTCGCTCTTTCTCGTCCGCTCATAAAACCCGTTCAAAGAGGGGAATTAAAAGAGTAATAAAACATAAGTAAACGAGAGAAAAGAGCAATCAATCCGCTGTACTTGCATTCCTTCCCAAAGGGAACCGCAGGGAAACCGGTGATCCCATCGCGAAGATTGTGATTGCATAAAACCTGTAATTTTTGCAAATTCAAAAGCACATGGAACACTCACCACCTGCAAATCTTCCGTTCTGCTGCACTTTCAATGGAATAGAACAAGCTACAAAAATGTTCAAAATGTGCTCAATCTCTATCTCTCAATGATAACGATTCTATATGGCTACCCAACCCGCATAATTTTATGGCTTGAAGAGAGATGCAGTGATTGAAACTAAAAATCCGGTTTTCTTCCAACTCACGACCTCCAAATGTACTAGCTAAGCAAAGAAAAAAGTAGTTAAAGACCTTGAAATGCTAACAGGACAACACCGTTCCTCTTCAACAAGGAGTTTATGACGAGAGTCATCACATCAATGATTTGAGATGCGAAGTTGATAGCTGAAGTTTTTTTCTGTGAAATAAAAAAATTGCCATGCTGTTTCAAATCGAGTTCTAACCGCCTACAGTATACGAAAAAGACACTTTCTGTTTATATTTTTACGGTCCAGCAGCAATAAAACAAAAAGGGAGATGTTGCTAACTGGCGTTTGGGATTGGCAGGTTTTTGCACATTTCAACGTGCAGAGAAATGAGGAGGTCAGTGAGAGGGCAAACTTCTTTATGTGGTTATCCACGTTTCTTTTGCTTTTTAATGAACCCATTAAAAAAATTTCAAACTCTTTCTCATCCTCTCTCAACCGTGCAACAGTTGGAGATTACAATGAGTATAATACAATCACACTTCAAGATCCTCTTGTTCTTGGGCATTAAAAAGAGCGCATCCAATACTAATTTATGGTGGAGTACAAAACGCTCAAAAGAATCTAGCCTCGCTACAGGGATTACTTGCATTTCTCTTTGTCCAAAGTTTATCTAACATTATCTATGCACTTTTTTTCTATGAATGGATGACTTTGTTACTAAAAAACAGTGGGATTAGTGTCAATGCTCATGATTCATTTGGAAATTTGTCATCAACTCAAAAATTTTAAGTAGCTGGATAACTTGGTTTTTATTTGGGGTTGAAGACGGATTAGAGGGGAATATAGCACAGCTTAGTTTTTATTTGAGAAGGAAAAAATCACGTTCGTTGAAATTTATGATGATGATGATGATGATTGCGAAATATTTTCGTAGTTGTCACCCTTCCACATCTTAAAAAGTTATGGAACTACGCAGTTAATTCTCGTAAACAAGCTCAGAACTTCAATTAAATCTCCTTTTGACGAGTCAAGAATTATTGTGAGTTAAATTCAAAAGCTGGAGTGAATCTTAAAAAGTGATAATGATAATTCCCATTTACTCCACATTCCAGCTCAGTTTAATGAGCGTCTTGCGAGCTGAAAAGCGACATACTTTCAATTGCTCACAACAACTGGCTCGAGCTCGTGGTGAAAGGAATTATGACATTAGTCGCAACAAAGTGCTACTCCACCTCATTTTATTTCACACGCTGGAATAAATCCATCCCTGCTAATTCCTAAATGGGAAATAAATATGACAAACGACAAGATTTTAACGAGCACCAGCCTGGCTAATCCCAAAATGAGCATTCCATTCTTTAAAAAGGAATCATTTCCAAGAAGAAGGACGCTCGCAACCGAGGTTAGATTTGGTTTTGGATGGATGACTACCTTCATTAGTTTATCAGAGCATGGAAAATTATTTGTTGCGGGTTATGCCCAGGGAAATAAGATGTTCAGGTGCTAATTAGAAGTGTGTACAATACACCTCAGCCCCTTTGTGTCCCCATCATCCATTATGATATTCATCTTCGCTCCTATTCAGCGGAAAGAGCGAAAACAGCTCAAATTCTGAAGAAACATCTCGCCCCTAGCTACCTACTTAGATGCTCCCTAGCAGAAATCAATTCGGGATGGTTGTCAAGTCGGAAACGTCAGTTAGAGCTGCTTTTAGTTCACGAGTAGGTGGAAAAAAAGCTTCGATTTTTGGTGGATTGGTTTGGCCAAAGTATGCGTTCTTTTCTCCACTCAAACGGAGAGAGAAAAGCCATAAAGAGAATGGAGAGTAAAAGTTATTGCTCGTTTTTAGCTCTTTTCCCGTTTTTGATATATGTGCCAGAGCAGTGGGATGGCACTGTCACCCAAATATTTTTTAGTGTGTTTCCCCTTCGTTAGAATATGTAAAATGGGAATAAAAACCGGAACAAAATATTTAATGGGTGAGCAAATTGGCGCATAAACTTGTCTTTTATGTGCAACAACCGCTCCTGCCACCAGAAAACAATCTCGTGGAGAAACATCAACCAAACCCTGGAAACCTTCTGGAAGATGAGCAAAATGACTAATTACAAAATCAAATGGTGATGCTGATGACAAGGCGAGTGCTGCTGTGAAATCCACCTCTCAAAAAGACTGGAGCCAGAACTAGGCTCATAATATTATCCTTGAGAAAGCAATCCAAAACTGTCATAAATTCTCCAGCCCTTGATTGTTTTCCGCGAGTGGATGGAGGAAAATCAAAACCATCAAAAACGTCGTAAAAACGGTTCCCTTGTCCCAAAAAAGGGAATAAAAGCCTTTTTTAACCATGTCATTTGTAACGACAACGACAGCAAAAAAGGAAACATAACTTCACCTGGGAAACTACAAGCACCCAAAAATTATATTTTACTCAGCTCTCCCCAGCTCATATTTTGGCGTAGGACAACCAGAGGAGTATCTTGTCTTGTGGAAAATTAGAGTAATAATATTTGAGTGTCTCCCCAACCAGGAAAAGAGAGTTTTGAAATTTTGCCCGAAAAATATTCTTCTTTGATGATCCTCATAAAATGAGGAATTACATGGGAAATTACGGGCAAACAACAGCTCCCAGTTTTATGTCCACCTGCTCCCAATCCCGGGCTTTAAATTTGGGAGTAAAAATCAATCACGGGATTTTAAAAGGATGCAAAGTCCAATGTAGAAATGTCAACTTTTCACTCGCTTCCCAAACGGAATGGAAGAGAAAAGAGGCAATAAAGGAATAAAAAGTAATAAAAACAGAGTAGTAGAGAGCTGCTCAATTTTAGAGTTTTGATCTGCTGCCTGGGCTCATTCTTTTTCAAACGAATATAATTTCTTTTATCAACTAAAAAAAAGCATGAGCATTTTACAACTTTATTGCATTGCTTGCAATTTCGATTGCATTTTAATGTCCATTAGAATTAAAACGAGTTGGAAACCTTGCGAGTTGCAGTTCTGAGTCTCAACCAATAAAAATCAGCATGGACGAGAGAGGGAACACTTTGTGTTGATGTTTTTACAGCTCAGCTCAATGAATTAAGTGCAATAAAAAATAATTTTTAGGAGAGGTGGCCGTTCCCATCGAGAAAAATCGTTTTATCGGGCCAATACATCGCTCAATGCAGAATTGCAAATTTATCAAAAGAACTACAGCCCAATGCTTCACATCCGCTCGTGCACAATTTACAATGGCAACTGGCATTTTATGCAACTGATTACGCAATCCACTTGAAGGTGACCTCAAGCTGAGAATTTTAAAGCTTGTTTCAATTTCATATTCATTTTCGTCACCAGCTCTTGTTAAAATGCGAGGAAAATGGGAACGAGCGAAGGAAGTTGTGTGATTGTATCTAAATTCTCTCATTTTCATTCACATTTTGATATTTCTCAATCATTTTAAAATACTTATGAAACAGTTGAGGCGTCGTGGAAGATGATATCTACTGATTTTTCTGGTAAAGAGAAGATTGGCGACAGGGATTGGGTCCTCGTCACACAATCAATTCGATTTAATCCAAACGTGGGATATATCTGACTGCCTTTTCTAGTGGGTTAATGTCTCTATTTTCATATTATTTATGTAGGGAAGTACCTCTGATTGCAAAAAATGTGCATAAAAATGCAAAAGAGGAGCGGAGCTCAGAAGAGGCATCCTCTTTTTTTTGATTGACTAAAACCCCACCAATAATGTTATTGACGAGCTGACTATAGATTTAGATGAGCGAATGAGTGAGAATACCTCTCCGTTTTTCGTCACTCTCAACTAATATGGACCGTGTCAACGGAGGACTTTGTGGAAGAATACATGGGAGAGCATGTCTTTTTCTTAGCTACCAATAAATCAGCCTTGTTCCTCTCTCTTTGTTGATGAATGAAAGATTGATCTGAGATCCTGCCTAGCTATGAATAGCCCTGAACCTCCTCTCATTTGTATCCCTGGACAAAAATGTGAGGATCGGATCTGATTGACAACCACTTCTCGTCAACACAAACAGGAGCGGAGTTGACGAAAGCACAACAGAGCCAGGCTCAGTTCTAGTTCCGCCCGAGAAGCGGACACGTTTGTTTTTAAGTTAAACATTGTGAAAAATTTAGAAAATTAGTAACTAAACAGTTTTAACGCGCTTTTCATCATAGAAATTAATAACTACACAGTTTCGAAGTAAAATTAGGTATAAAACAGTTTAACGAGCAAACAGCTGATTTCTAACTGTTTTTTCTTTGAAATACTTTAAATATAATTGATTTAAGCCTAAATTAATTACTCTCCTGCAGTTTTTGATTGATTGACCACACACCTCAAGGGTATAACCTATTTTATAACTATTTTAACAGTAAATTAGCAAGTTAAATGCATTTAAACAGTTTTTCGACCACTTAGCCTAGTTATTACAGAGTTTTATCAATATTTAACAAGATTATTAAGAAAGTACACTAAAATCTCAATGGAGAAGAGCAAGGCGGAGTCTCAACCATGATGGTGATGATGATGAGTCAACTTCTAAACAAAATTACAAAGAAAGTGACCTCTTGAAAAGTAGCAATCATTATAAGACCAAATTTAGCAGTGAATATTAAAAATTTTACGTGTTTCCACCTCATCATCATCACCTCACCTTCCGCCCATGTTTCTCCTCCATTTGAATCTGTTTTTAACCTAACATTCTCTTGTTTTCTTATCGAAAGCTGAAGCGAAAGAGAGAGAGCGTTGCAAGCGAACAATTCCATCAATTTCTTACCTTCTGCGCTCTCCTCTGACTAGCCCTCTTCTTCTTGTTTTTGAAACCGTTGAGTTTCCTCCTCACTTGAGAAAACTCGTTGCTGGAACTCTTGTTGTTGGGGTTACAAACTTGAAAATTAGCAGAAAACCTGGATTCTTCTTCTCAACTAGACTTCCTTCAGGTTGGAATTGGAGATACAACTAATGTCGATGATTAAAACTAAAAGGACGAGCCTTCTTCTCACCAAAGTTTTCAGCGCTCCACCTCCTTCCACCGAGGTGAGCCATGAGTCACTCAAATTTACTATTGGCTGACGCTGCCATATTATTATTTAAAACGGCTGGGAAAAAGTTATCAATTTTTTATCCACATTTTCTAAACCACCATAATGTTTCTTTCATTTCTTTCCCCCAGTGATTTCACCACAAACTGACGCTGGGCAACTCCAAACGCTGACGACTTGAGTTTCTACCCACTCGCTAGTTTTTCCCATTGCGTAAAAATTTCTGGAAAAACAATTTCTAGCACTATTCCTCTCTCAATACTTCAGCTCCTCTGTGAAACTATGGAAACTGGACTTTCTCAAGATTTAAAAAGGAGAGCAGGGAATAGTGTCAAATTTAATAATTATTGTAAACAGCGTTAACTAGATAAAATAACTGCTCGTTTTTATTTCTCCCTGTTTGTCGTCTTGATGACGAAAGGATAATATATTTTTTGTCGATTCTCTCTCTCTCTCTCTTGCTTAGTTTGGCTGCTGAGAGAGCCGTAATATCCGTCTATAATTCTCGTTGATAACAGTGGCAGCAAACCAGCCACATAGAAAAAGATATATACATTATGCATATGAGGTTGGGTGCTCAGATAGTCTACCTTTTTGGTAGGTACATGGCTACACAAATGTGTGTACTTTTCATAGAGAAGCAACGCAACAATGTATGCCTATAGACAAAAATTCTTGCTAACTGTTTTCGTGAGCAAATACATTCTATGCGAGAGCATTTCTATTTTACTTACGTATTTTTCTCGCCACTCTGCTCAAAGGAAACAAACCTTTTTCTACCCTAAGCTCTTGATGAATTTTGTGAGCTACTCTCATATATAACATTGGCAGCAGCCAACAAATATATGGGGAGTGTTCAAAAAGGACGGAAAAGAGGATATTTTGGGAGTTTTACTAGGGACACAAATGTTACAAAGGAGAGGGTAGACTTTTCTAGCCTTTTCTTTCGAAGAAATACATCCAAGCTGCTGGAATATAAGGAAGGGTAGGTAGCGGCTCGAGTTGGGTACTTTTGGTAGGAGCAAAGGGCCTTGGTCAGGCTTTTGCTTTGTTGAAATACAACCGTGAGTAAAAATAGAAAGGAAGGAGACCATCCACCTTTTCGTAAGAAGAAATAAAGTGGGTTCTTGGTTGAGAGGAAAATATAATGGATAAAATATATTCTCATGAAATTCAAATTCACTCATGATTTTATTATAAGGAAAACTAATCAAAAAAGTATCTCATGAGTTTTGCGTCGTTGAAAATAATCATGATGTTTGAGCATGAATGAATGCAGGCTTTGTCGTAGCTAGGCTGCGTGGCATATATCGAGCTATCAAAACGGAATTATCTCCATGAAAACTGGAATTTGCATGAGTTTATCTTCCTCCCGAAACCTCCACAACACAGCGTGCTCCCAACCTCATAAATTACGGTTGTCTCATAGGTTTTGCAAACTGGAGAGGGAAAACTTTGCGCAGAGGCTTTTTCTGCTGAACTGAATCATAATAGATGCAACTCTTCATTTATTCCTCGTACGTTTTGGAAATTCCACATGAAATGTCGCTAATTAGCCCATTCTCCTAATATTTTGAATTCAAAATCTCCAAAAATCATATCCTCATCTCAACAAGAAATCAATCGTCTTTGTTGTCGCCTCAACGCTCATTTTTCCTCCAATTTATGAACAACTCTTCTCTCTCTCCCACAAACATTTTGTTTTCAACCTCAACAAACTCTTTACGTAACTACTCACAATATGTATGATTGCGTCCACACAAAAAAACCTTGCCTCATGCTCCCACATCGCAGTTTTCCTAAGCTGTATCCATCCATTCTCCATCTTTTCTATTTGCCTCCAAAGATCCAACGAGAGAGCTTCGAGAAGGAGCGGAAACGGCTGCAATTCCCACACCGTGATAAAGATTACAATTGTCCGCGCTAGAAATCCTGCGAGGTTCGGTGGACCGTCGAGTTTCATTGGAATGCAGATGGTTAAAAAGCTACTGCTGAGGATACTGAACAAAAAAGTATTTTTTAAGAGTATAATATTCCTGTTACGTAAAGAAAGGGTGGCAGTGGCATGATCTGAGTGAGGTTTTTTGTAAGCCAGTCTTTGTTAGTGAAAAAGAGGGAGATGAAGTCGGAGTGTATTTTTAGTCGCCAGGCGGCCGCCCCGTGGACCAACGGTTTTACTCAGGATGAGATAGATTCTCTTCAGCAAGAGCAGGGAACTGTTAGATAAAAGTATTGCCTGTTGCCCCCGATTGAAAAACTGTTATGAAATGGGGGAGCTGATTGCGCCTCAAACCCGATGCTTCTTTCTAATAAATTGAAATGATGAGGAGTATGCTCTGTGCGAAATGGTTTGTCACTAGTTTTCATTTGAAAAAGGTTTGATGCAATTTATGCAATTAAAAGTGATTAGCATTCATTAATTTACAGTATGAAAACTATACGCTTTTTATTTACTACGCAACAAGCCATACTCGATGATGTCGATACTTTTTGTGTAAAACATGCATAATCGCTTTTAATATGAATGATTTGATGAGTAGAAGGCAGAGTGTAGGTAAACGCAGGAAGCTTGTAGTCATATGACGCTGGTGAGTGATGATGGGCAAATTCCACTCCTTATCTGACGTTCCAGCTGCCTTTGCCGTCTTGCGGCAGAATTGAGAATGAGATGGATGTTGGTTGAAAAGTGGAGAGAATATACTATTTAGCTTTATAGAACAATGTTACTTTTCATGCGACCAGAGCAAGGGTTTCTTGTGGAAGTATTTCCATTTCACAAGGGAATGAACCAGAAAAGAGTGGAAAAGGATTAGCTATGATTTTTCGTCTAATCCATCGACGTATCTTTGTATAGATGCATTCTAATACAAGTGAAAAGCACTCTCTCACTTCATAAACAACTACCTGCTATATCAAAAGAGCATCGCACTGCTTTTGTTGTTGATAAACTTGACTTTTGTTGCGTACTTTTTCTGTGTCCTTTTCCTCCTTGAAGATATTCGAAAAATGCAAGTGAAAAAGTACTAGTACCTGGGTTGGCTTAAAAATATATTTTTACGCTTCTTCTTGAACAAGAGCAGTAAGTATAGAGGTAAATCTGCGTATGGAAGTAAGATAATCAGGTTTTCCTTGGAATTTTTGAACTATTTTTACGACTATTGCTTTTGCATAAAATATTCTTCGGTCTTTCTGTCGCTATTTGTTATTTTAAAACTAAAGAAGCTTAATTCATAATATGTGATGATTTCTATCACCTCAAAACTCGTCAGTTGGTACCTGCTCGTGTTGAATTTCTTCAATTGTTTTACCCCATCAGAAATCTTTACAAAAATTCAGAAAAATTACAAACAGATTCAATGCTTCTTTTAAGGAAGAATGATAACATAAAACGTGATGCAACAAGGTTAAGAGAACGTTATGTACGTAATGATTTCACTTTTTCATGGAAATGTAGACTATGCGCAAACGAACGTGTTGCATTCATACAACGTAATAAACCAACGATTTGGCATTGAATATTCAAGTAAGCAACACTTACTGCATGTGATTTGCTGTGAAACACGGCATATATAATCGATCATGCCAAAACCAATACTTTTCGGATGCAATATTGAGTACAGTACATAAAATGCATTGTCACAAAAGTTGGTGCTGGGATGAGATGAGTGGCTTTGGAATATGGATAAATCAAGTTGAAATCTGACGTTCTGGTAGCGTGCGCCGTCTTACAGAAAAAATAGGTACTAGATAAAGTTGAGTTGAGATAGGGAATAAATTACATTCACTTGCTTCTACTGTACAACATCGTACCTACGGCTTTATGCCTTGGCTTTGGGATGAGATTGGGAAAATGTTTTTTTCGTTACAAGCTACTATACAATTGTACTGGGTAAAGATCTACATGCTAGTTCCTCAAGGAAAAACTAAACGGACATGAGAGCTAATCCTTTTCGTTGTCGGAATGGGATATTTACACATATCATGCACAATCACTTGCACTATCATCATCAGCTAATACAAACTAATATTCGCTTGTCGCTTGCTTGAAGAACAAATCAAAATGCTTCATAAGTTGCACTACTTGAGTTGAGTGCTTAAAAAGCTGAAGTTTAGACTCATTAATGAAACCATCATGAAAATAGACCTATCATATTTTATTAGCATGCCTAACCAATCACGTGTAGCTTTGGAGTATGCTGCAAAAAAAGATTATAATTGGATTGGATATGAATGCAACACCATCTTGACACTTTAATTATCTTACAAAACATGAGTTGAGCAGCGAAAACAACTCATGACACGGACCGTACCCAACATTCCAGCTTGAACTTATATACTGCATTTTCAAACGTTTTCCATGCTGCTCGTTGCAATGTAATTAAATTTATTTGCATTAAATTCCGTGGACTGTGTCCCTTTTCATTATCATCATCTTCATCAACATGACTGATATTAAGCTTTATTGACTTGTACCTCACAAACCATATATATGGCTTGCGTATCTCGCCTTCTTACGAGACTGGGAAAATGTTTTTTTCTACACAAGCAAGCTATCACACCAAACAGCAGAGCAAAGATGTATATGCTTGTTTCTTAATACCAACAAAGGGAAAACTTATTTGAGAGCTTTAGCTTTTTGGTAGTTGGAATAAGATGTGAAAGGAACATATCATACAATAATATCCCTTGCACTATCATGATCAACCATTGTAAACGGATATTATGCTTGCTGCTTGCTTGACGACAAAAAATGCTTTATTGATGAAACATTGCATCTGAAATGTACTCTTGAACTTCTGCATTCGATTTCAATGAAAAACAGGAAAATTTTGAGCTCTTCCATCGAGCAAGTTTCTAAATGTTGAAATGAAATTGCAGATTCATAACTTATTCATGTAAAAATTGGAGCATAACTACATAACAAAATTCTGTATTAGAACTTTTACATTAACTTGTGAGTGATTTGGAGTTACATAGCATTTGTTTGTGATAGGATGAAAGAAATGCATTTCATACAATGGTTTCAGTTCCTTATTTATGGGAAAGTGGGTTATATATAAATAAAGATGATTGGATGAGCTTTTACTGTAACGCACGATGTAGCTGAGTCAACTGAAACCAGCTTAAGCATTCAATAATTCTCATTACAACTTTACTTTCTTGCTATGCAGATGCAATGATAAGATGAGCAAGACCAGCAATCTTTACCTAAAAGATATTTTGTACTGTACTCGTACAATGTGGATAAATGTATATTCAGAAAAGCTGGAGTTGATATACAATAAAGCGAATGGCTTTGCAATATTGTGGATTCTACTTGAAATCTGACAAGTAAGTCGTTTGCGCCGTCTCGAGGGAAAATTTGGTACGAGATAAAGTTGAGTTGATGTTAGGGAATAAATTGCCTTTACTTATATACTTTGCAATACCGTTCTCCTGAGTGTGAAGAGCAAAGGTTCTCGTGATATTGAAAGTTCTGCTAAGCAATACAGCATAGTAAAGGAATGCATAGCAGTTCTAAACGATCGAGAAAAGGGAAAAAGGTAAACGTCCAGGATTTTTGGATATGATCTTACTCTTCTGCTACCTAAATGTATTATGGCATGAACGTGTCTTGTTTTCGTCTGCTTGCGGAGACTAACAATGCTTTTCATATTGATTGTGATGTTTGAGAAGTATATTTGTAGGTACATGAATGATCACCCTTCCGTTACTCAAATGCCAAAATATCATGATAAGTAAAAACAGCGTTAGTTAAAACTGCACTATGTTATCGAATATCGTGTCAGAAAAGAAATAATAATCAACTGAACAGTTTCCATAATTAGGTAGCATTCACATGAATCACTTTCACATGTTGAAATCACAAGAATGTTGATGATAGTGCATACAGCTTTAAATACTTTGACTTTTTTCGAGTTACTGACATTTGAACACCTCGAAACATGACTTTACCTGCATGTTCGTAATACTACATAAAAGTGAGCCCAT
>LJIJ01001167.1:0-54573 GCA_001718145.1 Orchesella cincta
CAACAGAGAGAGATGGAGATAAACGTCCACTAGTTCTTAATTAATGTAAGAGATCTATAAATGCGGTCTCGATTTTTGATAATGATTAGCAAACATGTCAAGCAAGTTTAATTAAGGCCTGGAGTATTTCATATTTTTAAAATCGTTGGCAGAAGCAAACCCAATTAACGTGGGGTTTATGCTCGACAAATAGAGACAACACTATCACTTGTTAAATAATGTAAAGATCAATAAATTCGGTCTTCGGGATTTTTATAATAAATACGCAAAATTCGAACAAGCTTTATTTGAAAGGCTGGAGTAATTTTATATATTTTAAAATTCTGTTTTGGCAAAGCAGAACCCAATTTTAACGTGGGCTTTAAGCTCGAACTTAGAGATAACTACGTCACTCAGTTCTTAATAATGTAAGATCCATAAATTTCGGCTCTCGGATTTTTTGTATATACATAGCAAAATTCGAACACAGTTTTAATTGAAAGGGACGGCCTGGAGTATTATAATATATATTAAAAATCGTTTGCAAAAGCAAACCCAAATTTACGTGGGGTTTTAGCTCGACGTTTAGAGATAACACGTCAGTAGTTCTAATAATGTAAAGATCTTAAAGTCGTCCTCGGATTTTTTATAATAAATAGCAAAATGTCGAACAAGTTTAATTAAACGGCCCGGAGTATTTCATATATTTTAAAATCGTTTGCAAAAGCAAACCCAAATTTTACGTGGGTTATTAGCTCGACAGTTTAGGAGATAACACGTCACTAGTTCTTAATGTAAAGATCTTCGATTCGGTCTCGGATTTTTGATAATGATTAGCAAAATTGTCAAACAAGTTTAATTAAAACGGCCTGGAGTATTTTATATATTTTAAAATCGTTTGCAAAAGCAAACCCCAATTTTACGTGGGCTTTAAGCTCGACATAGAGATAAACGTCACTATTCTAAATAATGTAAAGATCTATAACATTCGGTCTCGGATTTTTTTATCAATAAATAGCAAAATGTCGAACAAGTTAAAATGAAACGGCCTGGAGTTATTTACATATTTTTAAAGATCGTTTGCAAAGCAAACCCAATTTTACGTAGGGTTTTTTAGCTCGGAACGTTTAGAAGATAACACGCAGTAGTTTCTAATAAATGTAAAGACTATTAAAGTTCGGTCTCGGGATTTTTTATAGCTAAATAGCAAAATGTCGAACAAGTTTAAATTTATAAACGGCCGGAGTATTTAATTTTTTAAAAATCGTTTGCAAAAGCAAACCCAAATTACGTGGGTTTTTAGCTCGACATTTAGGATAACACGTCAGTAGTTACTTAATAATGTAAAAGATCTATAAATGCGGTCTCGGCATTTTTTAGTAATAAATAGCAAAATGTCGAACAAGTTTAATTAAAAACGGCCCGGAGTATTTCATATATTTAAAAAATCGTTTGCAAAACAAACCCAATTTTACGTGGGGTTTTAGCTCGACAAATGAGACAACATCACTTGTTCTAATAAAATGAAAAGATCTATAAATTCGGTCTCGGATTTTTTATAATAAATAGCAAAATGTCGAACAGTTTAATTAAAGGCCCGGAAGTATTTTTATATTATTTTAAAAATCGTTTGCAAAAGCAAACCCAATTTTACGTGGGGTTTTTAGCTCGACGTTTAGATAACACGGTCAGTAGTTACTAATAATGTAAAGACCTGCGGTCGGATATTTTATAATAAATAGCAAAATGTCTAAACAAGTTTAATTAAAACGGCCCGGAGTATTTCATATATTTTAAAAATCGTTTGCAAAAGCAAACCCAATTTTACGTGGGGTTATTTAGCTCGACATTTGAGAATAACACGTCACTAGTTCTAATAATGTAAAGATCTGTCATTCGGTCTCGGATTTTTTTGATAATATTAGCAAAATGTCGAACAAGTTTAATTAGATAACGGCCTGTGAGTATTTCATATATTTTAAAAAATTCGTTTGCAGAAGCCAAACCCAATTTACGTGGGTTTTTAGCGTCGACAATTTAGAGACAACACTGTAGTTTCTAATATGTTAAAGATTCAATGAAATTCGGTCATCGGATTGTTTTATAATAAATAGCAACAAATGTCGAACAAGTTTAATTGAAAACGCGCCTGGATGTATTTTATATATTTTAAAATCGTTTGCAAAAGCAAAGCCCAAATTTACGTTGGGGTTTTAGCTCGACGTTAGAGATAAACAGTCACTAGTTCTAATAATGTAAAGATCCTTTAAATCGGTTCTCGGATTTTTTATATAATAAATAGCAAAATGTCGAACAAGTTTAATTAAAACGGCCGGAGTTATTTCATATATATTAAAAATCGTTTGCAAAAGCCAAACCAAATTTACGTGGGGTTTTTCAGCTGGACGTTTTAGAGATAACACGTCGTAGTTCTAATAATGTAAAGATCTATAATTCGGTCTCGGATTTTTTTATATTGTAAATAGGCAAAATGTCGAACAAGTTTTAATTAAAACGGCCGCGGAGTATTTTATCATATTTTAAAACTCGTTTGCAAAAAGCAAACCCAAATTTACGTGGGGTTTAAGCTGCACGTTTAGAGATACACGTCAGTAGTTCTAATAATGTAAAGATCTATAAATGCGGCTCGGATTTTTTGATAATAAATAGCAAAATGTCGAAGCAAGTTTAATTAAAACGGCCCGGAGTAATTTCATATATTTTAAAAATCGTTTGCAAAAGCAAACCCCAATTTTTACGTGGGTTATTAGCTCGGACATTTAGAGATAACCACGTCACTAGTTCTTATAACTGTAAGATCTGTCGATTGCGGTCTCGGATTTTTGATAAGATTAGCAAATATTGTAAACAAGTTTAATAAGAAGGCCCTGAAGTATTTCTATATATTTTAAAAATCGTTTGCAAAGCAACCCAATTTTAACGTGGGCTTTAAGCTCGACATTAGAGATACAGTCACTAGTCTAATAATGTAAAGATCTATAAATTCGTCTCGGATTTTTGATAATAATCAAAATGTCGAACAAGTTTAATTAAACGGCTGGAGTTTTATATATTTTAAAATCGCACCCCGTTTCTTTAGCTCAACGTATTAGAGATAAGCACGATCAGTAGTTCTTATAATGTATAAGATCTTCGATTCGGTCTCGGATTTTTGATAATGATTAGCAAAATGTCAACAAGTTTATGATTAATAACGGCCTGGAGTATATCATATATTTTAAAAATCGTTTGCAGAAGCAAACCAATTTCACGTAGGGTTTTTTTTAGCTCGAAATTTAGAGACAACCTACGTCTAATAATGGTAAAGATCAAATTAATCTGGTCTCCGTTTTTTGTATAATAAATAGCAAAAATGTCGAACAATGTAATTAAAACGGCCTGGAGTATTTCATATATTTTAAAAATCGTTTGCAATAAGCAACACCAAATTTACGTGGGGTTTTTAGCTCGACGTTTAGAGACTAGAAGTCAGTAGTTCTATAAATGATAAAGATGCTGTCGATTCGGTCTCGAGATTTATGTAGTAAGATTAGCAAAATGGCAACAAATGTTTAAAAAAGACCGGCCTGGAGTATTCTTCATACTATTTAAAATAGTTAATCGCGTGCAAGCGACTTATACGTGGGTTTTTTAGCTCGACATATAGAGATAACACGTCATTGTTCTAATAATGTAAGATCAATGTAATTCGGTCTCGATTTTTTATAATGAATACTAATAGTCGAACAAGTTAATCAAACGCCTGGAGTATTTTCATAATTTTTAAAAAGTGTTGGCAAAAAGCAACCTAACCTTGGTGCTTAACGTTTTTAAAAATATATGAAATATTCAGGTGGTTATAATTAACTTGTTCGACATTTGCTATTTATTATAAAATACGGAAGACGAATTATTGATCTTGACATTATTAGAACAAGTGACGTGTTGTCTCTAATGCGCCTAAAAACCCCGTAATAATTAGGTTTGCTTCTGCAACACCATTTTGAAAAATATTATAATTCCAGCCGTTTATTTAACTTTTGTCGACATTTCGCTAATCATTTAATCAAAAATCCGAGACCGAATGCGACAGATCTTTACATTATAAGAACTCTGACGTGATTATCTCTAAACGCGAGCTAAAACCCCACGTAAATTGGGTTTGCTTTTGCAAAGCGATTTTTTAAATAATATAAAATATCCAGGCCGTTTTCAATTAAACTTGTTCGGCATTTTGCTATTTACTATAAAAAACGGAGACCGGAATTTTTTAATTGATTTTACATTATAGAACAAGTGACGATGTTGTCTCTACACTTGTCGAGACTAAAAGACCACGTAATAATTGGGCTTTGCTTTCTGCAAACATTTTTGAAAATATATGAAATACTCCAGCCGTTTTAATTAAATTGTTGAGCATTTCGTATGTTATTCAAAAATCCGAGACCGAATTGACGATTTTACATTATAAGACTAGTGACGGTTATTCTAAATGTCGAGCTAAAAACCCACGTAATTTGGTTTGCTTTTTGCAAACGATCTTTTAAAATATACTATAAAGTACTCAGGCCGTTTTAATTAAACTTGTTCGATCATTTGCTCATTAATTTTCATCAAAAAATTCGAGACCGAATTTATGGACTTTACATTATTAGAACCTAGTGACGTTTTGTTCTAATGTCTAGCTAAAACTGCCGACGTAAACATTGGGATTTTGCTTTTGGCAACGATTTTTAAAATTTATAAAATACTCTCAGGCCGTTTTATATTAAACTTGGTTCGACTGTTGCTAATCATTATCAAAATCCGAGACGCGAATTTACAGATCTTTACAGTTATTAGAAACTACGTGACGTGTTATTCTAAATGTCAGAGCTAAAACCCCACGTAAATTTGGGTTTGCTTTTGCAAACGATTTTTAAAATATATGAAATACTCCAGGCCGTTTTAATTAAACTTGTTCGACATTTTGCTATTTATTATAAAAAATCCGAGACCGAATTTATAGATCTTTACATTATTAGAACTAGTGACGTGTTATCTCTAAATGTCGAGCTAAAAACCCACGTAAATTTGGGTTTGCTTTTGCAAACGATTTTTAAAATATATGAAATACTCCAGGCCGTTTTAATTAAACTTGTTCGACATTTTGCTATTTATTAAAAAAATCCGAGACCGATTTATAGATCTTTACATTATTAGAACTAGTGACGTGTTATCTCTAAAGTCGAGCTAAAAACCCCACGTAAAATTGGGTTTGCTTTTGCAAACGATTTTTAAAATATATGAAATACTCCAGGCCGTTTTAATTAAACTTGTTCGACATTTTGCTATTTATTATAAAAAATCCGAGACCGAATTTATAGATCTTTACATTATTAGAACTAGTGACGTGTTATCTCTAAATGTCGAGCTAAAAACCCCACGTAAATTTGGGTTTGCTTTTGCAAACGATTTTTAAAATATATGAAAATACTCCAGGCCGTTTTAATTAAACTTGTTTCGACATTTTGCTATTTATTATAAAAAATCCGAGACCGATTTAGATCTTTACATTATTAGAACTAGTGACGTGTTATCTCTAAATGTCGAGCTAAAAACCCCACGTAAAATTGGGTTTGCTTTTTGCAAACGATTTTTAAAATATATGAAATACTCCAGGCCGTTTTAATTAAACTTGTTCGACATTTTGCTATTTATTATAAAAAATCCGAGACCGAATTTATAGATCTTTACATTATTAGAACTAGTGACGTGTTATCTCTAAATGTCGAGCTAAAAACCACGTAAAATTGGGTTGCTTTTGCAAACGATTTTTAAAATATATGAAATACTCCAGGCCGTTTTAATTAAACTTGTTCGACATTTTGCTATTTATTATAAAAAAATCCGAGACCGATTTAGATCTTTACATTATTAGAACTAGTGACGTGTTATCTCTAAATGTCGAGCTAAAACCCCACGTAAATTTGGGTTTGCTTTTGCAAACGATTTTTAAAATATATGAAATACTCCAGGCCGTTTTAATTAAACTTGTTCGACATTTTGCTATTTATTATAAAAAATCCGAGACCGATTTATAGATCTTTACATTATTAGAACTAGTGACGTGTTATCTCTAAATGTCGAGCTAAAAACCCCACGTAAATTTGGGTTTGCTTTTGCAAACGATTTTTAAAAATATATGAAATACTCCAGGCCGTTTAATTAAACTTGTTCGACATTTTGCTATTTATTATAAAAAATCCGAGACCGATTTATAGATCTTTACATTATTAGAACTAGTGACGTGTTATCTCTAAATGTCGAGCTAAAAACCCCACGTAAAATTGGGTTTGCTTTTGCAAACGATTTTTAAAATATATGAAATACTCCAGGCCGTTTTAATTAAACTTGTTCGACATTTTGCTATTTATTATAAAAAATCCGAGACCGAATTTATAGATCTTTACATTATTAGAACTAGTGACGTGTTATCTCTAAATGTCGAGCTAAAAACCCCACGTAAAATTTGGTTTGCTTTTGCAAACGATTTTTAAAATATATGAAATACTCCAGGCCGTTTTAATTAAACTTGTTCGACATTTTGCTATTTATTATAAAAAATCCGAGACCGAATTTATAGATCTTTACATTATTAGAACTAGTGACGTGTTATCTCTAAATGTCGAGCTAAAAACCCCACGTAAAATTGGGTTTGCTTTTTGCAAACGATTTTTAAAATATATGAAAATACTCCAGGCCGTTTTAATTAAACTTGTTCGACATTTTGCTATTTATTATAAAAATCCGAGACCGAATTTATAGATCTTTACATTATTAGAACTAGTGACGTGTTATCTCTAAATGTCGAGCTAAAAACCCCACGTAAAATTGGTTTGCTTTTGCAAACGATTTTTAAAATATATGAAATACTCCAGGCCGTTTTAATTAAACTTGTTCGACATTTTGCTATTTATTATAAAAAATCCGAGACCGAATTTATAGATCTTTACATTATTAGAACTAGTGACGTGTTATCTCTAAATGTCGAGCTAAAAACCCCACGTAAAATTGGGTTTGCTTTTGCAAACGATTTTTAAAATATATAAAATACTCCAGGCCGTTTTTTAAACTTGTTCGACATTTTGCTATTTATTATAAAAAATCCGAGACCGAATTTATGATCTTTACATTATTAGAACTAGTGACGTGTTATCTCTAAATGTCGAGCTAAAAACCCCACGTAAATTGGGTTTGCTTTTGCAAACGATTTTTAAAATATATGAAATACTCCAGGCCGTTTTAATTAAACTTGTTCGACATTTTGCTATCATTATAAAAAATCCGAGACCGAATTTATAGATCTTTACATTATAAGACTAGTGACGTGTTATCTCTAAATGTCGAGCTAAAACCCCACGTAAAATTGGGTTTGCTTTTGCAAACGATTTTTAAAATATATGAAATACTCCGGCCGTTTTAATTAAACTTGTTCGACATTTTGCTATTTATTATAAAAAATCCGAGACCGAATTTATAGATCTTTACATTATTAGAACTAGTGACGTGTTATCTCTAAATGTCGAGCTAAAAACCCACGTAAAATTTGGGTTTGCTTTTGCAAACGATTTTTAAAATATATGAAATACTCCGGCCGTTTTAATTAAACTTGTTCGACATTTTGCTATTTATTATAAAAATCGAGACCGAATTTATAGATCTTTACATTATTAGAACTAGTGACGTGTTATCTCTAAATGTCGAGCTAAAAACCCCACGTAAATTTGGGTTTGCTTTTGCAAACGATTTTTAAAATATATGAAATACTCCAGGCCCGTTTTAATTAAACTTGTTCGACATTTTGCTATTTATTATAAAAAATCCGAGACCGAATTTATAGATCTTTACATTATTAGAACTAGTGACGTGTTATCTCTAAATGTCGAGCTAAAAACCCACGTAAAATTGGGTTTGCTTTTGCAAACGATTTTTAAAATATATGAAATACTCCGGGCCGTTTTAATTAAACTTGTTCGACATTTTGCTATTTATTATAAAAAATCCGAGACCGAATTTATAGATCTTTACATTATTAGAACTAGTGACGTGTTATCTCTAAACGTCGAGCTAAAAACCCCACGTAAAATTGGGTTTGCTTTTGCAAACGATTTTTAAAATATATGAAATACTCCAGGCCGTTTTAATTAAACTTGTTCGACATTTTGCTATTTATTATAAAAAATCCGAGACCGAATTTATAGATCTTTACATTATTAGAACTAGTGACGTGTTATCTCTAAACGTCGAGCTAAAAACCCCACGTAAAATTGGGTTTGCTTTTGCAAACGATTTTTAAAATATATAAAATACTCCAGGCCGTTTAATTAAACTTGTTCGACATTTTGCTATTTATTATAAAAAATCCGAGACCGAATTTATTGATCTTTACATTATTAGAACTAGTGACGTGTTGTCTCTATTTGTCGAGCTAAAAACCCCACGTATAATTGGGTTTGCTTTGCAAACGATTTTTAAAATATATGAAATACTCCAGGCCGTTTTAATTAAACTTGTTTGACATTTTGCTAATCATTATCAAAAATCCGAGACCGAATCGACAGATCTTTACATTATTAGAACTAGTGACGTGTTATCTCTAAATGTCGAGCTAAAACCCCACGTAAAATTGGGTTTGCTTTTGCAAACGATTTTTAAAATATATGAAATACTCCGGGCCGTTTTAATTAAACTTGTTCGACATTTTGCTATTTATTATAAAAATCCGAGACCGAATTTATAGATCTTTACATTATTAGAACTACTGACGTGTTATCTCTAAACGTCGAGCTAAAAACCCCACGTAAAATTGGGTTTGCTTTTGCAAACGATTTTTAAAATATATAAAATACTCAGGCCGTTTAATTAAACTTGTTCGACATTTTGCTATTTATTATAAAAAAATCGAGACCGAATTTATTGATCTTTACATTATTAGAACAAGTGACGTGTTGTCTCTATTTGTCGAGCTAAAAACCCCACGTATAATTGGGTTTGCTTCTGCAAACGATTTTTAAAATATATGAAATACTCCAGGCCGTTTTAATTAAACTTGTTTGACATTTTGCTAATCATTATCAAAAAATCCGAGACCGAATCGACAGATCTTTACATTATAAGAACTAGTGACGTGTTATCTCTAAATGTCGAGCTAGTAAAAATCGTTTGCTTTGCAAACCCATTTTTACGTGGGGTTTTAGCTCGACATTTAGAGATAACACGTCACTTAGTGCTAAAATGTAAAGATCTGATTCGGTCTCGGATTTTATAATGATTAGCAAATGTCAAACAAGTTTAATTAAAACGGCCTGGAGTATTTCATATATTTTAAAAATCGTTTGCAGAAATGCAAACCCAATTTACGTGGGGTTTTTTAGCTCGACAAATTAGAGATAACACGTCACTTGTTCTAATAATAAAAGATCAATAAATTCGGTCTCGGATTTTTTTATAATAAATAGCAAAATGTCGAACAAGTTTAATTAAACGCCTGGAGTATTTTATATATTTTAAAAATCGTTTGCAAAAGCAAACCCAATTTTACGTGGGGTTTTAGCTCGACGTTTAGAGATAACACGTCAGTAGTTCTAATAATGTAAAGATCTATAAATTCGGTCTCGGATTTTTTATAATAAATAGCAAAATGTCGAACAAGTTTAATTAAAACGGCCCGGAGTATTTCATATATTTTAAAAATCGTTTGCAAAAGCAAACCCAATTTACGTGGGGTTATTAGCTCGACATTTAGAGATAACACGTCACTAGTTCTTAATAATGTAAAGATCTGTAATTCGGTCTCGGATTTTTGATAATGATTAGCAAAATGTCGAACAAGTTTAATTAAAACGGCCTGGAGTATTTCATATATTTTAAAAATCGTTTGCAAAGCAAACCCAAATTTACGTGGGGTTTTTAGCTCGACATTAGAGATAACACGTCACTGTTCTAATAATGTAAAGATCTATAAATTCGGTCTCGGATTTTTTATAATAAATAGCAAAATGTCGAACAAGTTTAATTAAACGGGCCTGGAGTATTTTATATATTTTAAAAATCGTTTGCAAAAGCAAACCCAATTTTACGTGGGGTTTTTAGCTCGACATTTAGAGATAACACGTCACTAGTTCTAATAATGTAAAGATCTATAAATTCGGTCTCGGATTTTTATAATAAATTAGCAAAATGTCGAACAAGTTTAATTAAAACGGCCTGGAGTATTTCATATATTTTAAAAATCGTTTGCAAAAAGCAAACCCAATTTTACGTGGGGTTTTAGCTCGACATTTAGAGATAACACGTCACTAGTTCTAATAATGTAAAGATCTATAAATTCGGTCTCGGATTTTTATAATAAATAGCAAAATGTCGAACAAGTTTAATTAAAACGGCCTGGAGTATTTCATATATTTTAAAAATCGTTTGCAAAAGCAAACCCAATTTTACGTGGGGTTTTTAGCTCGACGTTTAGAGATAACACGTCACTAGTTCTAATAATGTAAAGATCTATAAATTCGGTCTCGGATTTTTTATAATAAATAGCAAAATGTCGAACAAGTTTAATTAAACGGCCTGGAGTATTTCATATATTTTAAAAATCGTTTGCAAAAGCAAACCCAATTTTACGTGGGGTTTTAGCTCGACATTTAGAGATAACACGTCACTAGTTCTAATAATGTAAAGATCTGTCGATTCGGTCTCGGATTTTTGATAATGATTAGCAAAATGTCAAACAAGTTTAATTAAAACGGCCTGGAGTATTTCATATATTTTAAAAATCGTTTGCAAAGCAAACCCAATTTTACGTGGGTTTTTAGCTCGACAAATAGAGACAACACGTCACTAGTTCTAATAATGTAAAGATCAATAAATTCGGTCTCGGATTTTTTATAATAAATAGCAAAATGTCGAACAAGTTTAATTAAACGGCCTGGAGTATTTTATATATTTTAAAAATCGTTTGCAAAAGCAAACCCAATTTTACGTGGGTTTTTAGCTCGACGTTTAGAGATAACACGTCACTAGTTCTAATAATGTAAAGATCTATAAATCGGTCTCGGATTTTTTATAATAATAGCAAAATGTCGAACAAGTTTAATTAAAACGGCCTGAGTATTTCATATATTTTAAAAATCGTTTTGCAAAAGCAAACCCAATTTTACGTGGGTTTTTAGCTCGACATTTAGAGATAACACGTCACTAGTTCTAATAATGTAAAGATCTATAAATGCGGTCTCGGATTTTTATAATAAATAGCAAAATGTCGAACAAGTTTAATTAAAACGGCCCGGAGTATTTCATATATTTTAAAAAATCGTTTGCAAAAGCAAACCCAATTTTACGTGGGGTTTTAGCTCGACATTTAGAGATAACACGTCACTAGTTCTAATAATGTAAAGATCTATAAATTCGGTCTCGGATTTTATAATGAATAGCAAAATGTCGAACAAGTTTAATTAAAACGGCCTGGAGTATTTCATATATTTTAAAAATCGTTTGCAAAAGCAAACCCAAATTTACGTGGGTTTTTAGCTCGACGTTTAGAGATAACACGTCAGTAGCTTCTAATAATGTAAAGAATCTTGTTCAATTAGTAGCTATAGTGGTTATGCATTTGAGCCAATTTCCCCAGCTGCACGTGCAGGGCATCGTAATTATAATAAGTCAAGCGATGCTAAGTCTCGACTGTTCAGCAAAAAAATCTGATCATTTCCTCATAAGCTTTTCAATTTTCAATGCACTATAATTAGCGAAATGAGAAGAGTAAACTTGTCTAATGCCGTATTATTTCAAGCTAAATATCAGTGACTTACATAACCCCGACTGTTTTCCTTTAATGTGATAATTTGCATTTGTTTTCGTTTTCTTATTGTTGCCTGAAACTACAGGGAAGAGTGTTGAGGAAATCCAAAAATATTTCACTAACTCGTAGGCTAAGTCTAAAATGTTAAAAAATCAGTCAATTTGTATTTTAAAAATCGTTTCTGGTTTAAAGGCCGTTCATAAGAATCTCGAGCATTCGAATATGTGCTCAATAAGAGCCATATACAATCAAATTAAATATAGTGGAAAAAAGAAAGTTCATTACTGATACTGGATGGATGGACAAAATCTCTTTTATCTTGAACCAAATGGAGTAGACTCTGAAGTTCAAAAAATTCATTTCCAGCGAAAGTTTTGACCTTATATTTATTTCGTATAAAGAACACGAAATTCAGGTGTGATCCATTTGGTTGGTTATAAAATTCAGAACTACGCATAAAAACCCTATAAAATGCATAAGTTGATAAAAATGAAGGAGGAATCGTGCTGGTCAAGCCAGTCAAGTTATAGATATTTAATTATGTAAAAAATGTATGTCTATTTACCTTACATGAAGGCCTGTAATTTAGTCAGGTCAAAAAATGCATAATGATTATCTTTATTGATCAACACGGTCAGTAAAATGCAAATGGTTGTGTATGATGATGCTGTTGTTAAAATTTAAATCGTGTTTTTCTTATAAACCAACTTCTATAGAACTATTATAGCAGCTCCCAGTTCTCCTAAAATTACTAACATGTATTCATTCTATTATTCTACGCATTTTTTAACCATACCAGTTACTATATATTTTGCATGCAATGTCTTGTGAAATTTTAAGATTCTGCATTTTATTATATGCAGACGCAAAATTCAGTCGCAAAAATGCAAGAGCATTTGGAATCAGACTACGTAACAAAGAATAAAATAAACCACACCCATGAGCTGCATTTAGATCAGTCAGTTATACTAAAAATTCGTTTAAATTTCATTTTAAAGCCAAAAACTATATGAGCAAGATCAAAGTGAAACTCAGTTCTGATCTTGTCGACTGATACATCAGAGCTTATTTCTCCACATGAGTGAAGTAAAAATTATTTGAAAAATTAAAGATTTAAAAATGAGAACAACAAAACATTCTAATGAGTATCACAGAATTAGCGTTCCAAGTTTTGGTGAGAGTGCAATGAAAAGTTCTTTCAATCGATAGGCCGTTAAATTCTTCGAGATCAGTGAATACGATGTTTGTGATACAGTGTTTGCTTCATCAGTGCATTTTCGTTAGAAATTCTAATGATAGTACAGATATGTCTAGTTTAATGGAATAATGTCTCCAGTCATGGCTTCCTCTCTCTTTACAGAACCGTGTTCCCATAAATGTATTCCTAGACGATCATAAGTCTCAACAACAATTTTTTGAATGATTGATGATGATATACCCAATACCTAAAAAGAATTTCTTGAATCATTTATAAAGTTGAATTAATTATTACCTCGAATATTTGGCAAAATAGATAATTTATTCAATATTTTGTTGATATTATTTATAACTATATCAAATTTATTTTTTACAGAATTGTTTAAAATTTATCTGTATTTAGAATTTCATTATATGTTTTGTAAAAGGTACAAAGTTATGAGCTTACGGGTTGACACAATTTATTTGAAAGTTGCAATCATAAAACTGATGTTCACATTTAATATCTTGTTTTTGTGTAAAATGTCGGACGGCAAAAATACTGAAACCAAACCAATTTTAATTTGTAGTTTACACAAAACGAAATGGACTTCTGTAACAGCAAGAACACAATGTTAGATTATAAATGGTGATGCTATTCATGATTTTCAAATGATGAAGAAACTAACGTCATCAATTACAATTGCAACGTCGAATCACATAGAATACAGCACAGGATCCATTCTTTGTCCACCTGTAAAACCCTAACACTTTTGAAGGGTACAAAGTTTGTGAGACTTAATTAACTTATTGGTAGGGTATTCAGGTTGGCAGAAATGGATCAATGTAAATATTGTGATTCGGGCATGCTACGATAGTAAACCTTGAAAACCATTGCCCGCGTGGAATCTCGCGTTTGGTTTCTTGCTGTTCCATGAGTCCATTTCCTTTCGCACAAGCTGTACATTAAAATGGATTCGTTGTCAGTGCTTTTGTACATTGGACGTTCTCATTACAGATAAAGTTGTATGGTCATACATTAGATTTCAGTACTCGTAAATATGGTTTAACTACAGATTACAACCTTTAACAGTGAGATATCTCAAAAAATCAAATGTTATACTGAAGGTTGTCAAACATTCATTTACTTATTTATTTTGAGGCATTCTAAAACTTGCTTTGCTAGCTTGCGGTTCCAAGCCAAACCTTTCAAAACCACCTGGTTCCTGCAAAAGTGAGGTCCTCCCGGCAGCCCATGGTTCGCTTCTGGTTTTGGAAAAAAGGTCGGCACGAACTTGGTTAACTTCTCACTCCACCATTTTGTCTTCAAGTTATCATCACTTCTACCCATTCCAAGGACGGGGAATTGGAAGTGAGGCCAAGATAGAGCTCCACTCATCCGTGTCTTTCATAGATATCCTTGAACATCTCCAAAGCTGATACTTTCCCTTTTTCTCAGTGGAAGGACCAAGGACACGCCTGGAGAACTCGAAAACTGGAGATATTCACGTCATAGCCGAACTCCTTTGCAACGTTTACAAACTCCTGATCCAAATCGGGTTACAAGGAATAATGTTGTAAATGTCACGAGGTGCCTTCTCGTCAAAAAGTTGAACACTGACGTCCACAGGTGTCACTGGAAGCAAAGGATAAGCCCACGGGTTGAGGGTTTCACTCCATTTTTTTTAATATAAGAACTCCTCAACAAGCGTGGTTGGAGTCAATGGAACATCTTTCCGGTTTCTTCTTCCACCTAGCAGCGGGAACCGGAAGACTTTGCAAGGAATTCCCTCTCGTTTCGCTCCTTCATCAGAACATCCCCAAAAAATTTGGTGATTGGATAACCAAGCGTCGTTCTCCATCAAAGTCACCCACTTGGCCATTTCTCTGAAATATGTCCAGTCTCATCATCGATTTTAGCCACAGCCAGAATGGTAGATGCGTGGTAGACATGCTTCAGCTTATTTTCACACGCAAACTCCAAAATATTACGGGTTCCTCTTATATTAACAGCTCTCATATCTGACTGGGAAGAATCCCTCTTTACATAATATTCAATATGTTGGACACTAGCTGCACAGTTGAAAACTGCATCCACAGTTTGGCTCAACTCTTCCCAAACTGCAGCCTCCATTCCGAGATGGGGCTTTGCAACATTCCCAGAAACGCATGTGACTTTATTCATATCGACTTGGGGGAGGAGTTCCATTTTGCTAAGAATTTTTTTGAGACGTTCTTCGCCAGAAAATTGCTTCACGTCACGAATGAGACAAATAACCTGGTTAATTTGGGGGAGATTTGTCAGTTGTTTGAGGACGTAAGGTCCTAGTGATCCGGTGCAACCTGTGATTAAAACCCTCCTGATTTCGGAAACAGGCCCAATTTTCTGACCAGGTTTGGCTCTGATATTTTCAGGGAGTTTGCAGTCTTCCCGCATCAGTTGGTTTGCTTCTGTCACCGTAGGTCTCGGGTCAGTTTCTAATGACAGTTTGCCTTCCACCAGTGAGAAAACCTTGTTGGAAATCTGAAAAACTGTGTTGCAATCTCGTAAGGAACTGGCAGTGAGTTTGACACGATGCCCGAGTAAAGTTTGGAGAGAATTTCTTATTTCTACGAACATTAGGGAGTCCACTCCAATTTCCTGCATGTCCACATTGTCCCCAATTACCTCACTCTCGTCCAACTTTAGTGTATTTCTCAAAATATTTCTAAGTTGCTCTTTGAGAACGTTGATCTTGTCCTCGGCTTCCAAACTAGAGTCAAACTGCTGCCAAAACAGGGTTGATTCTGAATTAGTTATGGATTTTATCGTATCCGCATGGTAGATATATTTTTCTTCAGGACTCCGCTCATCCAAATAGCCTGCCACATTCGGAAACAGTTTGGCGAGAGTCGGAAAAGAACTGATGCTAAAGACTCCGGTCTGTGTACGTTGTGATTTTAACACGTATTCAAGTCCAGCTATTCCTGAAGATTGGAAATAGACTTCAAACCGGGTATCTCGATATCAGCAGCTACCCCAACTTCACTCCAAGGCCCCCAGTTGATTGTTGTGGCAGGAAGACCAATTGAACTTCTGTAGTGGGTGAAAGCATCTTCAAAACAATTTCCAGCTGCATGATTACATTGACCTGGTGTTCCCAGCAATGCTGTGATGGAGGAGAACAGGACAAAATGTTCCAGATTCAGGTTCTTTGTCAACTCGTGTAAATTCAGGGTTCCGTTTATTTTTGGGCCAAAGGTGGATGACAACTTATTCCAGTCTTGATTAATAATTAGGCCATCAGCTAGTGTTCCAGCAGAGTGCATAATCCCCATCAATGGGGGAAAGCCCATTTGAGCAATCTGGATTTCAATGAGGTCCTTGCATTCTTGAAAGTTTCCAACATCCAGCTTCACGGCTACGATCTTTTGCCCATTTGAATTCAACTTTTCAATTTTACTTTGAATGGAAGTGCTTGGAGGTTTTCTACCAGCGAGTAAAATATTTCGCTCCTTTCTCCACCATCCATTGACAAACCTCAAAGCCAATGCCACCCAATCCACCAGTAATCAAGTAGGTACTCTGTTCATTAAACATTGGAGTGCTCATTCTCATTTTTCCGTCTAGATTTTTTAGCTCTGGAAGAACGCAAACTACTTTCCCAATGTGTCTCGCTTTCTGCATGTATTCCAGTGCATCTCTAACGTTCAGGGCGTCAAACCTTACGTACGGAACCGGCTTCGCCACCTTTTCCTTCTGAAGTTCAGCCAATCCATTAAGCAGTCGAATCCAGTCCTCTCTGCTACTTTGGGTGAGGTCAATAGTCGTGTATTCCACATCTGGTCTTAACTTCTTACTTCTTCCTTTGTCCAAATGTTGAGTTTGCTCATTTCACGAACCCTCGCTCCTTTGCACATGCCTTGAGCGTCGGCTTCTTGAACCCTTCACTTGTCAATGAATTCAGAACAACATCAACACCCTATCGTTAGCTCAAGAATCTGCTCTCCGTACTTGGTATTCCTCGAATGGAAAATGTGTTGAATTCCACGTGACCTCAAATAGTTTTGTTTTCGTTTGCTTCCAGCTGTAGCAATAATTGTGCATCCACATGCTTGCAATTTCAATGGCACTCAAGCCCAACGCCTCCAGTCGCAGTGTGGATGAGAACAACGTCTCCCTTCTTGATTTTTGCAATCTCAATCAAACTCAGGAGCGAAGTCATGTAAACAGCCGGCATTGTTGCTGCTTCAGAGAAGCTCAATTGTTCTGGTATAGGGAGCACAAGAGATTCGTCAAGTGTGAGATGAGCTGGGCATTGCAGTGAAGTGAATGTTGCAGCCAAAAACCCGATCACCGACTTTCCATCTCGTCACTTCTTTCCCAACTCGTTTTATTCTGCCAGCAAAGTCAAAACCAACCGTATTTACATTCTTAAAATCCTCGGAAGGTTTCAGAACGCTGAGAACATCTCGGAAGTTGATTGCAGAAGCAATAACTTGTATCTCCACTTCATCATCTTTCAAATTAGAATGCTCCAGTGGTCCAAATTGGAGATCTGAGATGGACTTGGTGTCTGGGAGTATTAGCTGGAATCTGTTCGTCCCTTTTTGGCAAGTTTCAAGGAGTTGTTGCTGAATTTTAATTTCGTTGCAAATTTAGGGGCTATACCTGAATTCCCCTTCAAGGCTACTATTGAATCCTTCGAATCTCTCTCCCACAATTCATTGAAAGCATCCTGAAACTCTCCACCCACATCAAATGCATCTGCAGTCCATATCTGGATTTTCATTCTTTAGTGATTTGGTGAATCCCCAGAGTGTGCTCGTGTGAAAGTGTAACAAATCATTGTCTTCCAGTGAACTATGCCTTCTTCAGCAGAACCCTCAGCGGCGAGTTTTTGTAAACTCAGCTCCTAGAAGTGCCTTCGTCAGGTAAAAATATGGCTGGAGAATCTCCTCCTGAGAAATTAGCTGTTTGTCAAGGGCCCAGCAATACAAAACCCCTTCCACCTCCAAACCTTTCTCGTTGATTGAGTTAATCAGTGTTACATAATCCTCTTCCATCTTCTTCCTTATTGTGACGGTTTCATTATCCATTCGTAAATCATGGCCTCCAGTTACAGAAATCACCTTACTAGCTTTAGTTTCCATCATTTTTGTAAAAAGAAAACTTGAGATAGGCGAATCCAGACTATGAAAAAGAATCCAAATTTTTTCAGGGGTTTCTATATTTTTTACTAACTCATCGTTCAAATCCACGACGTCTTGCGAGATCGGTCCAGTTTTCCAGATCTCCTCCCACATGTCTGGTATTGCGGCTGTTTGTTGCTCCAGTACGGAATCAATGGCATTTACAGTCGTTTCAACGAGCTCTACTGAGGACATCACAGCAAATAGCTTTCCATCGGCGTCAACTAAATTAGCAGTTCCATCGTTGGCCTGAATGTAGAGCTCTGATGAGTCGGTTTCCAGATATCCAAATAAACTCTCCGATCTTGATAGGAATCTGTAACTTCTTCACTCCACTTCCATGCTCAACTATCATAATAGTTTGAATCATGGCATCCAATACGACTGGGTGGAGAACGTATTTCTCGAAAATTTCACTAGGGAAGTTCACTTTGGCAATTACTGATGAAGATGCTTCATTCTTCCACACTTTTTCAAGACTTTGGAACACTGGACCGAATTTGAGCCCAAGGGAATCAATCTTTGAGTAAAATTCTCGAGCAAGGGATTCGTTACAAGGTTCTTTGATTGTTTCTTTAAAACTCAAGATGTCAAATGGAATGTTCTTTATTTGAGTGTATAAACTGGAAAAGCTAGCTTTTGCGTGAAGTCTCCAATCGTTTCCATACTCGGATTCTTGGTTACGATAAATTTTCACACTAAGCTCATTCGAGTTCTTCTCGTGGGAGGAATTCAGCTCTACAACTGTTTGAATCTGCGCTACTTTGGAGTCTTGTAACTGAAGTGGAGCTTGGATAACCAGGTTTTCCACCTTCATTCCAAAGATTGGGGGAGAAGAAGACTCGGTGGCGCTTTGGACAGTTGCATGTCCAGCAGCAAGGCACATTTCCAGAAAGCCAGCGCCAGGGAAAATTGCATTCGTTCCGATGCAGTGGTCTTTCACCCATTCCAGGGCTCTCAGATCCAGACTGGATTGAAACAACTTTGTAGCTGAGGCGTTGGGAAGGACGCTTCCAAGCAGAGGATGAATTGCGTTGCCAGAATCTTCTGTTATCTTAGGCCAGAACCTTTTCCCAACAAATGGATAGTGTGGAAGTCGTACCTTCTTTCTGCTATAGAATTGCTCAAATCCTTTCAGTCTATATCCATTCCCTTCAAGTAGAGTTTAGCAAGGGTGTTGAGTAAGGTTTCCCATTCATTCTCGTTTTTCTTCATAGAAGGCAAGCAGGTCAGTTGGGTTTCATTGTTCATGGTTGTCAATGCAGAAAGGACGGGTTGCGGTCCAACTTCAATGAAAACTTTGCAACCCAGCTCGACAGCCTTTTTACTGGCTTCCAAAAACAACACTTTTTCTCTCGTATGTTGAACCCAATACTCTGAATCAATTTCATTTGTGTCTTTGAGTGACCCAAACATCCCAGAAATGTATTTGCAACCATTCCCTGCTTTTTTTGGATGGTTTTTGCTACAACTCTGTAATCACCCAGCATGGGGTCCATGTGTTTGGAATGAAATGCATGAGTAGCTTCAAGCACAATGCCATTTCGCAGTTTGCTTGCTTGCAAAGCTCAGAAAATTGCATGATCAGATCGGAATCGCCAGCTACAACAGTTTGCTCAGGTGAGTGATTTGCAGCGGTAGTCCAAAAACCTGTTTTTTCTCATTGCCCAGCAAAACTTGGTCATGAGCGACTCGACTCGTTGTTTATTTGCTTTATATACAAGCATTTTCCACGGGGTAAGTTGGTCAAGAGCCGGCTTCTTTCAGCAACTAATTTGATAGCGTCCTCGACACTCAATAATCCTGCACAAACTGCAGGCTGCAAACTCCCCAAGCTGTGACGCCAGAGCATAGTCTGGCTTGATTCCCCAACTTTCCCATAGTTTAAGGGAGTCCATATTCCACAACAAAATATTGATGTTGGCTATAGAATCGTTCTGCTTACTTCGCTTGACTTCTCATTTGACCACAATACTTGAGTAACGTCAATGTTGTAGTTATTTTTGAGTATTTTTTCACAACATTCGAAATGCATTTTGAAAACCGGGCTCGTTTCGTAGAGCTGCTTAGCCATTCCGGAGTATTGAGAGCCTTGTCCAGTGAATAGGAAACACACCTTGGCAATTTTCTCCGAGGTTTTGACCTCCCCTCTCATCAATTTATTTTGTTCAATTTTTTTGTATGCGTCTTTCATTGAATTTGCAATTATAGCAGCACGTAAGCCAAAATCCGCTCGCCCAACATTTGCTGTAAATGCAAAGTCGGAAAACTCATTTTCATCATGTGTGAGTTGAATCTTGTATTTTTCAAGCAGTAACTCCAGCGCTTCTTTCTGTGTTTTTTCCGCTGATCTTCATGATGTGCAACGGCCGCTCAGTTCTGAGGAAACCAAACCATTTGCGGGGAAGTTGTGGTGGTTCTTCAATTATCACGTGAGTGTCTGAGCCGTTATTCCAAATGAACTGACGCCAGCATAACGAGTTTTTCCGGGCTGCCTTGGCCATTCCACAGGCTGCAGTGGAATCCTAGCTGGAACAGCATCCAAATTAATTGCAGGATTCAGAGTCTCAAAATTCCTGTGAGGTGGAATGATTTCTTGCTGCATAGCTAGCACGACCTTCATAATCCCTGTGATTCCTGAACATGAATTCCGTATGACCCACATTCGTTTCACAGAGCCAATGAGCATGGCCGTCCCTTTCGGTTGAAGTAATAAGCCTTCGCCATCGCCATTACTTCCAAAGATTCCCCACAGCAGTTCCGTTCCATAGGCTTCCACAGTAAGAAAACATCTTTGGGATCTACTCCCGCGTCCCGAAGAGCTAGTTCCATAGCCAGAGACTCACAGTGAAACGGTTGGAGTTCCCATGCTTTTGCTCACCCCTTCTTGAGTCAATCCTGAACCTCGAATCAACCCCCAAATTTTGTCTCCATCTCTCACTGCATCAGACATCCGTTTCAGAACGAGTACCCCACATCCTTCAGCTCTTGCGTAACCGTCAGCTTTTGCATCAAAATGTTTTGCAGTGTCCATCTGGCGACACCGATCGATGGCAATTCCATTCCATTTAATGGTTTAAGAAAAAGGTTAACCCCAAGCCAGTGGCGAACTCTGATTCTCCCTCGTTGTAGACTTTTACAGCGAGGTGTACAGCAACCATTGCAGAAGAACAACCGATTCCGTAGCCAAACTGGGCCCCAGTTAACCAACAAATGAGAGATTCTTGCAGCCGCAGCCCAATCGAATTCCCCCCATGTGCTTTCTGTAAGTATCATTGATTCCGGTGAGAGTCAACAGATCCTTGTAGGCGTTTGTCCAAGACCAATAAAAACGCCTCCATTTGTTCCATGCAACGATTGTGGGTTCAAAGCAGCATCTTTCCAGTCCCTCCCAAACGAGCACATGAAAGCAGTCGGTGTTGCGGATCCAAATATTCCATTTCTTTCGGGCTGACTCCCAAAAAATTTTGAATCAAAAATCTTCCACTGTCTCTTCAAAAAGCCAGCGTTCACCCTGTTACAACAGTTTCCATTATTACTTACTCCGTAGCCAGGTCTCAGGACGCCAACGGAAGTCTGGTGCGGTTCTCGTCGCATCTTCTCCATTCAAGAGGAGCTCCCAAAATTCCTCGGCAACTCATACCAATTATCGCTATTTTCTCGTTGAACGGCATCATGGGTTCATTGCTGCATTCTAGAAAAGGCTGAAAGAGTAAATACAGATATAGTGTGTCATTTTGTTTGAGTAGTTTAGGTTTTTTATCCTTACCTGGCCGGAAAATTGAAGTAACGGTTGAACATTCTCCACGTATATTTGCTTCCTTTGTTTAAGAATCCGCTGCAAATATTAATTTTAAAATTATTTGTTGCATTGACATGTTCTTGAGGAAGAAGTGTATCAAAAAGCTCACCTCCGCAAGAAATCCGCGTTCATGATTTGTATCATCATCATCATCAACACGAAAATCGACTATTTCTGCGATGGAAATATTCGTCTCGACTCTACAAAATTTAAGCAAACATTTACAGAAATTTCAATATGTTGAACATTTAATTTTAGCTATCTTGGCAATTACCCAACAAGTTTGCATTGCCGAGAAATGAGACGGTTGTATTTTGCATCCAAGAAAGAGATTTCGACTTGATTTTTTGTCCAGTTTTTCAGATACTCGTCCACATTGACTGAAGTTTCATGTCCGTGTTTCGATTACCAAGACCTTCCGTTAAAATTTCAAATGTTTGCAAACAAGGACGAACCAGAAAGATGGAATTGCTTTCACCCTCTACCCGCATACTTGCTAGCGGTGTTGGAACACTCCCAAATATTTCATCTGAGTTTTTGATTGCCTATTTTTTTTTTAGAAAAACGTGATGTAAAATAACTCCCATTTTTGATTAAAATTTAATGATAAATTACTTACGAGCATTGTTGGCTTGAGATACACGACTTTCTCAAATGATTTGAGAGTGAGAGGGTACAGCTTCACAAAATCTTGAGGTTTCAGCCCCTTCGTAATTTCTTTTTCTTCCTCCAAACCAAAGAATAGGTCAAATCCATAACGCAACACTTTCCTCAATTGAGCTGAAACCTTTTGAGACACAACCACAGCTATTTTTCTAGTGCTGAGCGTTCTCTTCAGTGAAAAGCAGAGGGTGAGTGCCTTTGGAACATCTTCGTCGGTAATTGCAGAAGTTAGCCAGAGTTGGCTGGCAGTGACGTCTCCCATTCCAATGCCTTGTCGGTTTCTTGCGCGTTTACTTTTTTTATGGAGTGGAACAAATCAATTATTAACTCAAATCGAGGAGAAATAGTAGCAGTCTGAAACAAACGGAAATTAGGTACTGAAATCTTTTACCTGGGCATCATCCCTTTTATAATGAGTGAAAAACGACAGAACAGAAGGCAAAAAATGGTCAACCTGACCTTACTCTTTTCAGCAAATTATTATTTCTTGATCAATATATCATTTTAGATGTTAGAATAACTCAAAGTTACGCAATCAGAAAAAACTGCTTGTTCAACATAAATTGTATGCTGTCTCTTACTGATTTGGGTTAGAATAATAGATTAGTTAAAAAATTAATTGGTGACCCAAAAAAAACTCGCAAAGTGAGAAAAAAAGGAATATAAAGCTATAGCAAGGCAATTTCATGTAATTTCATTATCCAGTAGCAAATCGTACATACATAGTTGAAAGCCGTTTTTTCACCTGGGAATTTTTTAAATTTTTATTCATATTAAAGAAAGCCGAACTACTCCAGCAGGCATTATTAATCTCTTCCAGGATTTTCATTGTCATGAAGGCAAAACTGGAATGTAAAACTGACAAAAAAAACTATTAAAACAGGTGAGGCGACTAAAATTAACTAGAAATTTCGGATTGCAAAGTGATATATGTTCTAATTATATAGTTTGAGAAATGCCCAATATGGTCACAGCCCTAGCTTGAATATAAATGACTAATAATTAACCAACATGTTATGTTTTATAATCTAAGGTTGAATTGCGCCGGTCAGTAAAACATTTTTATTCTTTAATTTATTGAATTTACTACTCAGCATAATGGTTTTTCGACAACTTTTTATACTTTAGACAAGTTTTAAATACTATCTCGGATGTTGAAAGATATTTTGTTGTAACTTTGAAATTTACATCATGATATGATCGTGTAAATGTTTTTATCTAATAAAAAATAATGGGATCAGTTTCTTCCTCAATTAGCATAAATGCTTTCGATGTGGAAGAATGGAGAATGTGTAGAATGCCTGTTGGACAGGTTATGTCATGTTGAGTCAATATCATAATGAATTATCTAAAGAGCCGGCTCCAAACGAAAAGAAAACTTCCAGTCGTTCCCTGCTCACATATTTAAGTACATGTGATGAGCGAATGAAATGCGTAATTTTTTACTCACTTTACGAGGAGCGGAGCGATAACGATTCTACAAATGTTAGGTTATTTTTTTGGCAATGTCTTTGATAATTGAAACCGGTTTTGTATGGATAGTCCTGACCTGTGCACCAGCATCTTTATTAATACTGCATTTTTTATTCATACAAAAACACTATAAAAATCCAGAGACTGGAGAAGATTGCCTAAAGTGCATTCATCAGACTAGCCACCATCCATACTTCGCATGTTGTAAAAAACCAGACACAAGTTGAATCAGTCGTTTCTTATAAATCTGTGTATTTGGTTGCTGCTCTTTTGCTACTCCAAAAGAAATATCTGAGATGGAGATGCAGTTAAATCAGCAACAGTTCAGCTTGAATTTCAGAACTTAGAAAGAGAAATGAGGAAAATCGTCATGAAATTGCAGCTGCCGTTGTTGTTCGGAATGCCTGGAAAGTGTACAGTTCTGGGTTTGGAGAGAGTGAAACCGTGTTGCAGGGCTGGACATGACTGTACCATGCGGGGCGCTGTAAGATCTCTTAATTTTAATTTTTAAATAATTTAATAAAATCTTCCCAATAAATAATTTGACAGACGTGTTTTTGGAATAGATACTGCCTTTTGGGAAGTAGTGGCTGTGGCAAAACCAGTTTACTCTCTGCATTGTAGGAATCCGAAATTAAACAGTGGAACTGTTTTTATTTTGGAAACCGACCTGGAACCAATGATGTGGGAATACCAGGAAAAAATGTTGGTTATATGCCACAAGATATTTCCTCTACGGAGAATTTTCCATTTCAGAAACATTCCGCTACTTTGGAACTCTCAGTGGAATGTCGGATGAGGAAGTTTGATGAAAGGTCAAGGTTTCTCCGGAAGCTTCTTGAACTACCAATTTATCACGACGAATTAATACTTTGAGTGGTGGAACACAACGGCGTGTTTCTTTTGCAGCCAGTTTAATTTCAAATCCAAAACTGTTGATTTTGGATGAACCGGTAAGAACCCTTTCTAGTGGAAGTGATGATGATGACTCTCAATAACATACTTTTAATTGTTGAAAGGTAGACTGTTGGTGTCGATGCCCTCCTTCGTCAAAAGTAAGTAACTCAGTTTAAAAATGCATGTGGTATAATTGGCATTGGAATAAGCACAGACCTACTTTACTTAAATAGAATTTGGACATATCTTAAAAAACTAGCATCATGTGAAGGAACTACCATTATAATTTCCACCCACTACCTGGATGAAGCGAGACAGGCGGATATGGTTCGTAAATTCGTCTACATCATCATCATAATTTATAACTTACTATAGAAAGACTTTTCACATTTCTCAATGAATTTACATGATGGATTAGACAGTAATAAAATTATTGTGTTTGCGCAGATTGGAATTATCAGGGATGGAAAAATGATTGCTGAAACGAGTCCAACTCAGCTCATCAACTCCCAAGGAACTGGGTCTTTGCAAAGTGCTGTGTTGAATTTATGCAGAAAAAGTTCAAACGACTATAGTCAAAATGATGCTAGTGAAAAATGTGCATTAAATGAGCTTGAAATGCGTACTATAAGAACAACAAACAGTCTACAAAAGTCTTCTGTTCCTGCTTCAAAAATAAAATGTTTCAATGAATCTGTGACACGCATAAGGACACTTGTGGAAAAGAACTTTGCTATTGTATTTCGCAACCTTTTGTAAGATTCAAGTTTTTCAATGTGTGGATGATTATTTTTAATAATATTAGATTAACAATTTATTCCTGAATTGACAGGTTACTCACCTTTGTCATTTGGATACCAGCCATTGAAGTACTTTCAGTTTGCGTCTCGTTCGGCTATTCACCTGCACATCTAAAATTAGGAGTAATAAACCAAGAGATGAACGCATCAAGTTGTCCATCGTTTTCTCCCATCAAAGGGGAATGTGACCTGACTTTTTCGAGCTGTACGTTTTTACATCATATCTCAAAGAAAACAATTGATCTGGTGTCATTTGATCTCGAGCAAGATGCAGAAGCTGCAGTCCACTCAGGCTCCATTTGGGGTTACTTGGTATTCCAACCCGAATTCTCTTCCAGCATTTATGACCGAGCTCTTTTTGGAGTGAACGTTGATGACATTGCCCTCAACTCCTCTCAAGTCATTGTGAAGCTGGACGAAACGAGTAATAAAATGGAACACAATTAACTAAGCTGAATATGTGTTCCCCTTTTTAATTCCAATGTTATTCCTGTAGATAAACAAATTAGCACTACCATCAAGATTGAATTGCACGACGCATTTTCCGATTTTACTTCAGCCCTGTTGGCTGACTGTGGATATGATTCCAGGCAAAGTCTCTCTCCATTGCAATATGGCAGTCCAATTTTTGGCAAAGATGATACAGAACTGATTGAGTATACATCGACAAGTATGGCACTTGCGTAAGTTGTATTCCACAATAATTTAGAACTTTCCAATTCAAAATGAAATTCATTTGCAAAAAGTAATTTTGTGTTTTTATCATAGCGCTGTGTTCTTCTGGCCAATTCTCACAGTAGGAACTCGTTTCATGGAAGAAAGAAAGTGCGGCATGATGGAGAGGTCCATTGTTGCAGGTGTTCGCACCTGGGAAATTATGGGATCATATCTCATCTCAGAGTTCTTCATTCTAATGCCACAAACACTAGTCACATTAGCCGTAGTTTTGTTCGTTTGCGGCATCAAGATTGTCGGCTCAATCTACTTGGCGTTGGGACTCCTTCTGTTAATAGGTTGTTGTGGTGCATCATTGGGATTCCTTTTTGGATCCTTTTGCAGGGAGAAGATAGAAGTGCCAATTCTTGGTCTGGCATTCTTCATTCCTAACCTCATTCTTTGTGGTTAGCCAGTAATTATATTAAAAGTATATTTTTGTCGATTATATAGTAAATTACTATAATATTTCTTTCCAGGAATATATTGGCCTATTGAAGGGATGTCAGAACTTTTTCAGTGTGTCGCAAAGCTCCTTCCCTGTACTTTAGCAGCAGAATCCATCCGATCCATAGTTTCAAGAGGATGGGCCTATCGCATGAGAACGTTTGGCCGGGTTTCGCTGTTGTGTCTTCTCACATACTTGTGTATTTTACTCTTTCCATTCTGCTTCGTAAATTTGTCAAGTCAAAATAAGGTATTAAGAATCGGTAAAATACAGAGAATAGTTTTAAATGCTCATACTGATAAGTATTTTTACATTTCAAATTAGCAAAGATATTTTTCACAAAATAATTATTTTGTATATAATCTTGATCTTGAATGCTTGACTTTGATTTCAGGTGATTAGTTTTGCTAAGTCACACTTTGAGAATATGTATGTGTATCATTTTGAAATAAAAGTACAGATGTCTTGAAATAAGCTTAAGAAGCTATGAAATATTTTACATTGGCAACATTTTATAATACCCAATAGAACGACAGATCGTTATCAGAACCCATGAAACTTCCCCGGGCCTACAATCGCAATATTAAATGTGGTATTATAACACGAGGAAAAACACCAGCTCTTCTTTACAATCGAGCAGTAAACCAAACCGGAACGTTTATGAACTTGAAATGAAGTTCAAGTTGATAAAATGACAAATGGTTTGACATATTTTGAGTCAAGGCCAATTTCATGTTGTAATGCTTTTTGCGCTGTATATTTTTAATTTGCATTTGTGAAGGTAATTATGGTGTCATATTTGCACCTGGTAAAATCATAGCATAATTAATTACTCATGTAAAGTATCACTCTTTTTTGTTACGAGTACGTGTGTGGAACAAAAACGAGCAGGTCGTTCTTGTTCTTTCAATCGTCAGTTGAATCGCTACGGTTTTATTTCATATCTTACAATAACTTCGAAACGTACTTGACAAAAACATGGTTAAATCAGAAATAAAAAGTGAAATCCCAAGCAGCGACGACCAATCCTGGGTCCCCACCAAGTTTGACGCTGTGCCCAAACTTATAAACATAACCGTTCTTTCATACTCCGTTGTAATTCCTCCGGATTCAGTCATTTCTGTGAAAAATTTGGTTCTTGAAGCTGATAAAGCGAAGGAAAATCCAGTAGAAAAAAGCAGTGACAACATTCGGCGAGTTTCATACCTCAGCGATAAAACACTGGGATGGAAACGATATATGGGAGTGTTGTACACTCTGTTCTCGACCTGTATGCTTTCACTGAGCGCTAACCTACTCAAAATGTTGAGTCACATTAACCCTCTAACTCTGGGAACTTATGGTTTTCTTGTGGCCGCCTTGTTGTCAATCCCTTTCATTTGGTATACTTTGAAAATCGAAAAGAAATCCGTGATGAAAAATATTTTGCCACTGCGGGAAAACAAAAAAGTCTTATTTTTCATGTGGGTAAGTAATCAGGTTTATGTTGCTGAAATTGGGGCAATGTGAAAAAATTGAGATTTAATGCATTTATTTGTATTCCTGAAGTTTCGAGCCGTGCTCAGCATTACACTTCAGTACGGCTTTATTATAGCCTTCAGATACATAACTGTTGCGGACACAAGAACCATATTGGCTTCATCTGTAATCACAATCAACTTTTTTGGCTGTCTTTGCCTCGGCGAGAAATGTGGCGTTGTTCCCATCGTCTTTGCGATTATTGCACTTTGTGGAATCCTGGTTATGACCAGACCTCCTATTCTCACTGGAGCAGAGCGTTATGATGAAAATACTTTGGTAAAAATAATCACGAACCGTTTTTCTTTCATTAGCTTTTGTCTAATGTGATTTTTACTCTTCAGATTGGAGTATCTATAGCCTTTGGTTGCTTGCTCCTTGCGACCATTATCATTTTAACTTTACGGTTTCTTAAAAATGTGCATCACGGAGTGCTCAACTTGTCTTTATATGCTTGGGCATTCCTCACGACCGTTTCGTTTGCAGTCGTGTATGATCAATGGAAACCCCCTGAAAATGTGGGTGACATTTTGACAACTTTGGGCGTTGGAATTACGCTGTTTTTGGGAAATATGTTTCTTTCCCTTGCGCTTCAAGTGGAGGAAGCAGGCGTTGTTTCACTGGTACGAACCAGTGAGGTTATATTCACCTTCTTTTGGCAGATGATTATTATCAACGTTTTTCCTGATATGATAAAGTTTTTATGAGGAATTTATTGGAAAGTAAAAATTTCATTGAAGTTTGGTAGGAGCTGTGCTCGTCGTCACTGGAGTGGTGGTGGTGACCTTGCGAAAATTTTTGGCTTCGTTGCCACCCGAAAGTAGCTGGAGGAAGAGGCTGGCATTTTTTTGTAGTATTACAAGCGACAATAAGGGGCAACTGTAGAATCATGTAAATGTTTGCCTAAACATGAATAATCGGGTTTTAAATCAGTTATTCTATTAGTTCTCAATTCAGCATGATTCAAAAATAGTAAATTCTTAGATTGTTATTGCGATGAAATGTTATGAAACATTAATGTTTATATAAGGATATTTGGCATACGTGAATTAATGTTTAAGTATGCAAGTTTCATGAATGTTAAAAAGTTAAAGGTATGATAAACTTCAGCGCAATTCTACAAAAACAATAAAAATGTACTAGTAATTTAATGTAAAACTGGCGTTTAGCACGTATCGTGAAAAGAAATAATTTAAGTAGCTTGGATCGAGTTGTACTTATTACATCATATTAATATTTATTATTACTCTAAAATCACATGATGTAAAGATTATCAGCTACAATTGGCTTTGCCTGAAGTAAAAAATAAAGTCACATGAAGCAGCATACAATCATGATTGAAGTACTGACTTATTATCTTGGTGATAAAAATTTCTTAAAAATTAGAGCAGTGCATTGTTATGAAAGATCTTTTTCTATTCAATAATCTGACTCTTTTTACAACCCCTTTCACTTAAATTTCGGATGAGTCTGTAGTGAAATGGCTCAATTATAGATGCTAGTAGAGAATACGGGTGAGTGTGTCAAGGTCATGGTCCCAATTTGAAGTTGAGTAAATCATGGCAGCTTCGGCATATTCCTCAAGATATGTACCTTGGCATTGAACACTATATCATTTACGTAGACGGTGATTCAACTTGCTCCTGAATTGATGTTGTGCAGTTCTTGCATAATATTAACAGCCTCAACAAATGACAATATCATTTGCATTAAAATTTATAGCAACCGGTTCCCATCCACCTAACCACCACTGACATGTGTCGCATCTGATCTTAATAGTCAACAATTATTCATAGATTGCAATAAAGTTTGCTCACTCCCATTATTACATAAGTTTTTTTCTTTTCCAAGTTGTTTGTTGTGACTTTGTGACACATTCATTTACCGTCTTTGTATCACCTTTTCTGCCCTGATCTGAAATGAAGTTGGAAGTTTTCTAACCGTAATTAGTCTCGGATTTTAAATACTTGCCGCATTTTGATTTATAAGAATTTGGGATGATTATCAGAATCAGTGCAAGTTTTACAACTGGGCTTTTATTGTTGGTCCCTTCATTAATTGGATATTTTGGGAGTTGGTTGCGGTGGACAGATTTCAATTTTGAAGTCAACCATGGCGAATATGATTACGTGATAGGTAAAGAGTTAGAATTAACCGTTTAAAATATTATGTTCAAATGTATTTACACAAGTAGTTTTATACTTTGATAGTGGGTGGAGGATCCGCAGGATGTGTCGTGGCTGCTCGTCTCTCAGAAAATCCACAGAACAGAGTTCTTTTACTGGAATCTGGTGGAAGTCCGAATCCATTTTCCTATGTTCCGTTGGCTGCGCCCTTTCTCCAAAATAATCCGGCCACTGACTGGCAACACAAAACTGTGCCGTTACACAGCTCGACGTTATCAAAAGTGAGATTTTCCTTAATTGACTTTGTGGAAAATATTGTAACAAAATCTTTCATATAGCCACTGTCCTGGCCAAGGGGAAAAGGACTGGGAGGGAGTAGCGCTACGAATTTCATGATATATATGCGTGGCAATCCGAGGGATTTTGATGAATGGGAAAACATTACTGGAGATTCCAGATGGGGTTATAAAAATGTGGAAAAATACTTCAAGAAAATGGAGGATTATCATGGAAGGTATGAACGAGAGTTCCACGGGAAGAATGGACCGCTGAGGGTTGAACCTGTTAATTATGCACCAGGTCTAGATAATTTTTTGGAGGCTGTAAAGGAAACCGGTTTTTCAGTGAGAGACCTAAATGTGGATCAACAGGAAGGTATTGATTACAATTGTGATTGAAATCATGTGCATAGACGCCTATTATCTGTGTATATTTATTGAAGGGTTCTCCCCAGTGGAGTTTACTCAAAAAAGGGGTATTCGTCTGAGTGCCTATTCCGCATACATTCAACCCATTTTGGATCGACCCAATCTAAAAATTCTTCGCTATTCACATGCCACAAAGGTACATGTTTCAATTAGTCAAAAGATCGGAGAAAGAATATAGATATATAAAACTTTACAACTTGTCTATAATTTATAATTATTTTTAGATACATTTCGACTCCAATATGAAAGCAAGTGGAGTTTCATTCGTGCGTAAAGGTCAAACAATGTTCGCAGCAGCACAAAAAGAAGTGATAGTTTCCAGCGGAACTATTAACTCCGCCCAATTACTACTTCTTTCTGGAATTGGTCCTGCGAAACATCTTAGAAAACTTGGGGTATAAAACGTATGTTTTTTACATACTAGAACTCTAACAAAACTGTTTAAAAAACTTTTATTCCGTTTTACAAGATAAAACCCTTGGTTGACCTCCCAGTCGGGCGAAATCTTATCGATCATGTGATGACAATGGTGGGGCCATTTAGTTTAAATGAAACTAGTGCGTCTTTCACTCCAACCAAAGATATTTCCCTGAAATCATTAGCAGATTTTGTAATTAGCGGAACTGGTCCTGTCACATCACCATTGGGAGTAATCAGCGTTGGAGTAACTTCCACATCAAGCTCCACTCCAGAATGGCCGAACCTTCTTCATGTTATTTCATCCGTGGGGAGTTATGATGGACTTGGGGCAACCATTGATGGAATGTTTGGAACTGCAGACCATTTCTCCAAGTTTATTCACTCCTTTGTTGGCTTCAGCACCCACTATCCGTTGCTTGCTCTTGGAAAGCCAAAAAGCAAAGGATTTATTGAGTTGCAGGATAGCAACCCTTTTTCAAAACCCATTATTAACCCTCAATACTATTCCGACAAGGGAAATCAAGACCTGCAAGATATGGTTGAAGGATATAAAATGGTAGTCAATTTGTATGAAAATTCCAACTCTCTGGGGAGCAAACTTGGTGCTCGTCTTATTGAAAATCCAACTTGTGCAAAATATGGTTTCAAAACTAGAGCTTATTATGAGTGTGCTATTATGACGCCGACACTCACCATATTTCATCCTGTCGGAACTTGCGCCATTGGAAAAATCGGGGATCCGAAAGCTGTGCTTGATTCTCAGTTGAGGTGAGAACAAACTTCCAGGCACTCCTGTCCCAGTTTAAAATGGGGTGTTTTAATAAACTATTTTTTTTGCAAATAGGGTCATTGGGACAAATGGTCTAAGGGTGATTGATGCCTCAGTTATGCCAACCATCACAAAGTATGATAATATTTTATTAATAAACCCATTTTTACGTGATAAAAAACAATACTTAATAATTTTACAGCGCCAATACAAATGCCCCTACAATAATGATTGGAGAACTGGGGGCTGATCTAATAAAAAATGGTTAAATCTTCCGCAAACTGCCTCAACCCGATTTGCAATAAACAAATCCCTTTTCACAAATTTTCAATAAAGCTGGTCTAATTGAAACCAAAATTATAACCAAACTTTAAAAATCTAATTTGAAACCTTTTGTGAGCGAAACTCAAAAACAAACTAATATGCTAAGGAGAATTCTAAATTATAATATAAACTTCGTTTTTTGTTGAAAGATTCCGCTACCGGTTGTATTACTAAATAAAAACACCTCAGCCTTTGAATTATGTATTGACAATCTACAACTTATGCTACAAATACATTTATTGCGAACTATTTGAATACAAACGGTCGCTATCTCTTTTTGCATTGGATTTCATTACAAATACACATTTGTAATTTTCGAACAGTTTATTCTAGTCATGGGTGTGTTGAGCAGTTGCATATATGTCCATTCACGGATTTCCGACATTGTTTTTGACATACCCAAAAGATAGCTGAAAGACATAATGAGTAAGATTTTTACAGAAAATTGTGATAAAAGTGGTATGTATGTCATAGTATAGTCAACCAATTATGTATCATCTTTGTCGAAAACTGGAATACATATTAATATTATGGGTGGTCACACAGGTTGAAAAAATGAATTTGGTAAATGTAGTGAAATTGGTCAGCTTCTCCAGCTGTTGCGTTTTATAAAGTGGACTTGCCATGAATTAAAAAAATTCAGTATTAATGAAAATGTTCACGGTGAGCAGCTCACCTCAAAGGTCGTCAGGTCCATCCAAATAAACCAGTTTTATTTATCAAAAACCCACATAATATAACTAAAATTTATCAGATGCAGTTCTCCCATTGTAAATATACTAACGTAGTGAATCACGTCTTGTCCCTGTTTGATCACACGAATATGAGAAAGGAACCACTGGAAATTAGCGATGGATTTTTATTTCCTTTTTAAGTCGGTTCTTATGGATAACACGTCATGATAGTGACATGACATAACCATAACCTATCCAAATGCACTCAACATGTTCTGCATTATTCAATCGCTGAAAGCTTTTATGCTAATTTTGTATAAACCTGATCCCATTAAATTTTGTTGGCTGAAAACAAGAACATGATTATGTCTTGATGTATTTGCAATTGAAATGATATAAATTTTTATAGCATCCAAAATAGCTTTAGAAACCTGTCCACAGTCTAAAAAGTTGTTGAGCACAATAATTATGCTGAGTAGAAAAATCAATAAAGATAAGAATTACGTTTTATTCGCAAACACAACCACATATTTCTACTAAAATCATGTATCTACTACAGACGCAACTTGTTGGTTAATTATCAATCATTTTTATTAAAACAAGGACTGCTAACATTGTGTGCATTTTTAAACTGTGATAAAAAAAGGTTTACTCAAGTCGCTGAAATGGAATTGCATCAATCGCAGTCACTGTGTCAGTATCACTTTTGAAGGAGTTCTATCTTTATTCTTTTGCTTAAAATATCTTTAAAACGAGTTTAGTAAGGTTTTTTAAGTCTCTAAAATAATAATTATTTTATTATTAAATATAGTCACATGTACTTAAATATGTGAGCAGGGAACGACTGGAAGTTTTCTTTTCGTTTGGAGCCGACTCTTTAGATAATTCATTATGATATTGACTCAATTGGACATAACCTGTCCAATAGACATTTTACCCATTCTTCAACATCGAAGGCTTTTATGCTAATTGAGAATCAAACTGCTCCCATTATTTTTTATTAGATAAAAACACGAACATGATCATGTCATGATGTAAAATTCAAAGTTGCAACGACATCCCTTTCAACATCCGAGATGGTATTCAAAACTTGTCCAAAGTATAAAAAGTTGTCGAACAAACCATTATTCTGAGTATAAAAATCAATCAATATTTGAATAAAATGTTTTATTGACCGGCGCAATTCAACCTTAGATCATATAACATAACATGTTGGTTAATTACCAGTCATTTATAGTCAGACTAGGGCTGCGATCATTTTGGGCATTTTTACAAACTCTTTAATTAGAACATGTAGATTCACTTTGCAATCCGAAAGTTCTAGTTAATTTTAGTCACCTGAACTGTTTAATAGTTTTTTATTGTCAGTTTTACGTTCCAGTTCTGCCTTTATGACAATAAAAATCCTGGGAGAGATTATTGATGACTGTAGGAGTAGTTCGGCTTTCTTTAGTATGAATATAAATAAAAAAATTCCCCGGTGAAAAAACGGCTTTCAACTCAGGCCGGCGGTGATTTGCTACTGGATAATAAAAATACATAAAATTGCCTTGCTTGGCTTTATATTCCTTTTTTCTCACTTTGCGAGTTTTTTTGGTTACCAGTTAATTTTTTCACGAATCTAGTCTAAAGCAAATCATTAAGAGACCATCATTGTCAAATCATCATTGTAGGTCAAATATGCAATTTATCTTGAACAAGTGATTTATTTTGGTTGCGTAACTTTGAGCTATTCTAACATCTAAAATGATAAATTGATCAAGAAATAATACGTTACAGAAAAGAGTAAGGTCGGGGCCTGACCGTCAGGCTGATCTTTTTTGCTTTCACTCATTATAAAAGGGATGATGCCCAGGTAAAAGATTTCAGTACATAATTTCCGTTTGTTTCAGACTGCTACTATTTCTCCTCCATTTAAGTTGATAATTGATTTGTTCCACTCCATAAAAACAGCAAACGCGCAAGAAATCAGCAAGGCATTGGAATGGGAGACGTCACCGCCGACCAACTCTGGCTTACTTCTGCAATCACAGACGATGATGTTCCAAAGGCACTCACCCTCTGCTTTTCACTCAAGAGAACACTGAGCAACAGAAAAATAGCCGTGTTGTGTCTCAAAAGGTTTCGGCTCCATTGAGGAAAGCGTTGCGTTATGCATTTGACCTATTCTTTAGTTTGGAGGAAGATGAAGGAATGACAAAGGGATTGAAACCGGAAGATTTTGTGAAGCTGTACCCACTCACTCTCAAATCATTTGAGAAAGTCGTGTATCTCAAGCCAACAATGCTCGTAAGTAATTTATCATCAAAATTTAAACGACAATTAGAGTTATTTTACATCACGTTTTTTCTAAAAAAAAAATTAACAGGCAATCAAAAACTCGGATGAAATATTTGGAAGTGTTCCCACAACCACTAGCAAATATGTGTGGGTAGAGGGTGAAAGCAACTCCATCTTTCTGGTTCGTCCTTGTTTGCAAACATTTGAAATTTTAACGGAAGGTCTTGGTATCGAAACACGACATGAAACTTCAGTCAATGTGGACGAGTATCTGAAAAACTGGACAAAAAATCAAACTTCAATCAGTACTCCCTTAAATTCGAAATACAACCGTCTCATTTCTCGGGAATGGGGACTTGTTGGGTAAGTACCAAAATAGCTAAAATTTTATGTTCAACATACTGAAATTTCTGTAAGTGTTTGCATAAAATTTGTAGAAACGACACAGATATTACAATCACAGAAATATTTGATGTTCCTATTGATGATGTTGATACGAATCACGAACTCGGATTCCTTGCGAAGGTGAGTTTCTAGTTCTACTGCTTTTAAATTAAAGTTCATTACAACATACCTTACTAATTTTAATTTGCTTAGATGATTCTAAAACAAAGGAAGTTAATTTACGTGGAGGATGTTCAACCGTTACTTCACTCTTCCGGACAGGTAAGAATAACTACGAAAACTAATTTACTCAAACAAGATGACATGCTAAATCTATATTTACTCTTTCAGCCTTTTCTACAATGCATCAACGAACCCACGATGCCGTTCAACGAGAAAATAGCGATAATTGGCATGAGTTGCCGATTCCCAAATTCAAACAACATTGAGGAATTTTGGGAGCTCCTCTTGAATGGTGAAGATGCTACGGGAACTGCACCAGACTTCCGTTGGCGTCCTGAGACCTGGCCACGGAGAAACGGAAACTCTTGTAACAGGATGAAGGCTGGCTTTTTGAAAGATTCAGTGGAGGATTTTGATTCAAAGTTTTTTGGGATCAGCCCAAAAGAAATGGAATTTCTGGATCCACAACACCGACTTCTTCATATGCTCGTTTGGGAGGGACTGGAAGATGCTGCTCTAAACCCACAGTCGTTGCATGGAACAAATGGAGGCGTTTTATTGGCTCTTGGACAAACGACTACAAGGATTTGTTGACTCTCACCGGAATCACTGATATTTACAGGAAGCACATGGGAAATTCTATTGGGGCTGCGGCTGCTAGAATCTCATTTGTTGGGGTTAACAGGGCCCAGTTTGGCTACGGAATCTGGCTGTTCTTTCTGCATGGTAGCTATACACCTCGCATGTAAAAGTCTGCAACGAGGAGAATCAGACTTCGCACTGCTTGCGGGGTTAACCTTCTACTTAAACCATTAGATGGGATGGAATTGCCATCGATGGTGTCGCCTGATGGACACTGCAAAACATTTGATGCAAAAGCTGACGGTTTCGCAAGAGCTGAAGGATGCGGGGTACTCGTTCTGAAGGGATGTCTGATGCTGTTCGAGATGGAGACAAAATTTGGGGTTGATTCGAGGTTCAGGATTGACTCAAGAAGGGGTGAGTAAAAGCATGGGAACTCCAACCGTTCACTGTGAATCTCTGGCTATGGAACTAGCTCTTCGGGACGCGGGAGTGAATCCCAAAGATGTTTCTTATGTGGAAGCTCATGGAACTGGAACAGTTGTAGGAGATCCTTTGGAAGTAATGTCAATTGCGAAGGCGTATCATTCAAAGAAAGAAAGGAACCGCTGCTCATTGGCTCTGTAAAAACCAAATGTGGGACATACGGAATCATGTTCAGGAATGACTGGAATAATGAAGGTGGTGCTTGCGATGCAGAACGAAATCATTCCACCTCACAGAAATTTTGAGACTCTGAATCCCGCAATCGACTTGGAAGCGTTCCAGCTAGGATTCCATTGCAACCTGTGGAATGGCCAAGGAAAAGGAACCTCGCTTTGCTGGCGTCAGTTCATTTGGGATAACGGGCTCAGACACACACGTGATAATAGAAGAACCACCACAACTTCCAGCAAATGGTTTGGTTTCCACAGGAATTGAGCGACCATTGCACATCATGAAGATCAGCGCAAAAACAGAAGAAGCGCTGGAGTTACTGCTTGAAAAATACAAGATTCAACTCACACATGATGAAAATGAGTTTTCCGACATTGCATTTACAGCAAATGTTGGACGAGCGGATTTTGGCCAGCGTGCTGTTATAATTGCAAATTCAAAGGAAGACGCAATCAAGAAAATCGAACAAAATAAATTTATGAGAGGGGAGGTCGCAACCTCTGAAGAAATAGGCAAGATCTGTTTCCTTTTCACTGGACAAGGCTCTCAATATTCCGGAATGGCTAAGCAGCTTTATGAAACAAGTTCAGTATTCAGAAATGCATTTCGAATTTTGTGAAAAAATACTCAAAAATAACCACAACATTGACATAACTCAAGTATTATGGTCAAGTGAGAAGTCAAGCGAAGTAAGCAGAACGATCTATAGCCAAACATCAATATTTTGTGTGGAATACGCACTCCTTAAATTATGGGAAAGTTGGGGAATCAAGCCAGACTACGCTCTGGGTCACAGCCCTTGGCGAGTTTGCAGCTGCAGTTTTGTGCAGGAATTCTGACTGTTGAAGATGCTATCAAACTAGTTGCAGAAAGAAGCCGACTCATTGACCGACTACCTCATGGAAAAATGCTTGTTATAAAAGCAAATAAACAACGGATTGACTCGCTCATGACCAAGTTTGCTGGCAATGAGAAAAACAGGTTATTGGACTATGCTGCAGTCAACTCAAATGAGCAAACTGTTGTTGCTGGCGATTCTGATCTGATAATGCAATTTTCTGAGCTTTGCAAGCAAGCAAATCTGAAATGCATTGTGCTTGAAGCCACTCATGCATTTCATTCCAAGCACATGGACCCCATGCTGGATGACTACAGAGCTGTAGCAGAAACAACAATGAAACTGAAAGGGGATGCGAGCTGCAAGTACATTTCTGGAATGCGAGGCACTTGCATTGAGGCAGAAGATGTTGATGCAGAATATTGGGTTCAACAAACAAGAGAAAAAGTTTTGTTTTTGGAAGCCAGCAAAAAGGCTGTAGAGCTCGGATGCAAGGTTTTCATTGAAGTTGGACCGCAACCCGTTCTTTCTGCATTGACAATGATGAACAATGAGAGTCAACAACTCACCTGTTTGCCTTCTCTGAAGAAAAACGAGAATGAATGGGAAACCTTTACTCAAAACCCTTGCTAAACTCTATATGAAAGGATTGGGAATAGACTGGAAAGGATTTGAGCAATTCTACAACAGAAGCAAGGTACGACTTCCCACTACCCATTTGTGGGAAAAGGTTCTGGCCGAAGATAAAAGAGGATTCTGGCAACACAATTCACCCTCTGCTTGGAAGCGTCCTTCCCAACGCCTCAGCTACAAAGTTGTTTCAATCCACTTTGGATCTGCGAGCCCTGGAATGGGTGAAGGACCACTGCATCGGAGCGAATGCAATTTTCCCTGGCGCTGGCTTTCTGGAAATGTGCCTTGCTGCTGGACATGCAACTGTCCAAAGCGCTACAAACTTTCTTTCTCCTCCCAACTCTGCAATGAAGGTGGAAAACCTAATGATCCAAGCTCCACTTCAGTTTTTAGACTCCAAAGCAGCGCAGATTCAAACAGTCGTTGAGCTGAATTCCTCCCATGAGAATGACTCGAATGAGCGCAGGGTGAAAATTTATCGTAGCCAACATTCGGAGTCTGGAAACGAGTGGAGACTTCACGCACAAGCTAAGTTTTCCACATTATACAATCCTAAACTAAAGAGCGTTTCATTTGACATCTTGAGTTTTAAAGAAATAATCAAAGAACCTTGTAACGAATCCCTTGCTCGAGAATTTTACTCAAAGATTGATTCCCTTGGGCTGAAATTCGGTCCAGTGTTTCAAAGTCTTGAAAAAGTGTGGAAGAATGAAACATCTACATCAATAATAGCCAAAGTGAAGCCTTTAGCAGAAGAATATTTGCGGAGGAAATACATCGTCCACCCAGTCGTATTGGATGCCATGATTCAAGCAATCATGATGGTTGAGCATGGAAGCGGGGTGAAGAAGTTGCACATTCCTATCAAAATTGGAGAGTTTATTTGGATCTCTGGAACAGAGTCATCAGAAATCTACATTCAGGCCAGCGATGGCAGTGCTAATTTAGTTGACGCCGATGGAAAGCTGTTGGCTGTGATGTCGTCAGTAGAGCTCGTTGAAACGACTGTAAATGCCATTGAGTCCGTACTGGAGCAACAAACAACCGCAATGCCAGACATCTGGGAGGAAGTTTGGAAAGCGGAGTCGAGTCCACTTGTGCACGCCTTGGATTTGGAGAAAACACGCGAAATATTTTACTCAGCTGAGTTTTTCACCCAGGTGGATAAAAAGTACAATCAGCTTCCAGTTGACGAAGAATTGACATTCAAACTTGTGGAAAATCTAGCTTTCCAGTATATCCTACAGGCACTCTACAAATGTGGCTGGAAACCGGAACTGGGTCAATTGGTTGATGAAAGCGCCCTTTTTCTCGAACTCAAAATGGAGTTTCGTTTTAAAAAATATTTTGTCTTCATGTTGAATTTCCTCAGCAATGAAGGCTTCCTCCAGAAGGTTAGAGATATAGGGAACATCTCTTGGAGAATTGTTCGTGATCTACCCTCACTGGAAGAAGTTCAAACAACAGTCAATTCTCCAATTTTCACTTCAGACCTAGTGAGAAGATTCCGGTCGACCCAGCTTCTCTCCAAATTTGGGGAAAAGTTAGCTGCTATTTTGAAAGGAGAGCAATTAGCACTGGAAATACTTTTTCCAGTAGCGAACAAGGGCTACCCCTCCCTCGCTGACTTTTACATTGACTACGGAGAGGTCTTTAAGCAGACAGAGTCCGGAAACGAAATCCTCCGTCAGAGACTCTCTAATATTCGCAAAGCGATGAAAGGACAACGCTTCATTTTGAAAATTTTGGAGATTGGGAGTGGTACAGGGTCATACTCCATCCATTTTCTGAACGTCTTGGAAGCTGAAAACATCGAGTTTGAGTACACCTTCACTGACATCTCGTCCGCCTTCTTCAGCGCTGCTGAAAAGCGGTTCGAAAAGTATGGGAATCGCATAAACTTCAAGAAACTAAACATTGAGCTAGATCCCACTGAGCAGGGATTCACTCCAGAATATTTTGATTTGGTATACATGGCCGAAGTAATACACGTCACGAAGAGCATTCGAGAGACTCTCCAGAACATAAGGATGCTGATGAAACCCTTTGCAAAACTGGAAATGTTGGAAGGGATTGGAGTTCACAGGTTTTACACCTTTCTCTTTGGGTCTCTGGAAGGATTCTGGAGATTCCAGGACTTTGATTTAAGACCAGACCACTGCACGCTGTCCACCGAGGGATGGGAATCAGTTTTGCAAACATCCGGTTTTGATGTGGATGGGATATTTCCCATTGTTAATAATCATCATGCTTATATATCAGCCCAAAAACGGAATGAGGTGGCATACCCGCCCTTAAAAAGTTCAAAAGTCTGGTTGGTTTTACATGATCCCTCATCCCCCATTTCTACTCATTTAACTACAAAAATAAGGGAAGCCACACTGAAAAGGGTAATTTCTGTAACTCAAGGGCATCAATTTGGGGGAAACTGTGAATACATCACAATACGGAAGAACAACGAAGAGGATTATGTGGCACTGTTTAACTCAATCAACGAGAAATGTTTGGAGGTGGAAGGGATTTTGTATTGCTGGGCCCTTGACAAACAGCTCATTTCTCAGGAGGAGATTCTCCAGCCTTATTTCTACCTCATGAAGGCCCTTCTAGGAGCAGAGTTTACAAAAACTCCGCGTTTGAGGGTTCTGCTGAATGAAGGCATAGTTCCACTGGAAGACAATGATTTGTTACACTTTCACACGAGCACACTCTGGGGATTCACCAAATCACTAAAGAATGAAAATCCAGAAATAGACTGCAGATGCATTGAAGTGGGTGGAGAGTTCCATGATGTTTTCAATGAATTGTGGAGAGATTCGAAGGATTCAATAGTAGCCTTGAAGGGAAATTCAAGGTATGTCCCTAAATTGCAACGAATTAAAATCAGCAACAACTCCTTGAACTTGCCAAAAGGGACGGATAGATTCCAGCTAATCCTCCAGAAACCAAGTCCATCTCAGATCTCCAGTTTGGACGCTGGAGCATTCTAATTGAAAGATGATGAAGTGGAGGTACAAGTTATTGCCTCTGCAATTAACTTCCGAGATGTGCTCAGCGTTTTAAAACCTCTGAGATTTTAAGAATGTAAACACAGTCGGTTTTGATTTAGCTGGCAAGATAAAACGAGTGGGGGAGCAGGTGACCAGATGGAAAGTCGGTGATCGGGTTTTTGGCTGCAACATTCACTTCACTACGATGTCCAGCCACCTCACTCTTGACGAATCACTTGTGCTCCCTATATCAGAAAAATTGAGCTTTTGTGAAGCAGCAACAATGCCGGCTGTTTACATGACTTCGCTCCTGAGTTTAATTGAGATTGCAAAAATCAAGAAGGGAGATGTTGTTCTAATTCACACTGCAACTGGAGGCGTTGGGTTGAGTGCCATTGAAATTTGCAAGCATTTTGGATGCACAATTATTGCTACAGCTGGAAGCAAAACGAAAACAAAACTATTTGAGGTCAATTGGAATTCAACACATTTTCCATTCGAGGAATACCAAGTACGAGAGCAGATTCTGAGCTGACTGATGGGAGGTGTTGATGTTGTTCTGAATTCTTGACAAGTGAAGGGTTCAAGGAAGCAACTCAAGGCTGTGCAAAAAGGAGCGAGGTTCGTGGAAATGAGCAAACTCAACATTTGGACAAAAGAAGAAGTAAAGAAGTTAAGACCAGATGTGGAATACACGACCATTGACCTCACCCAAAATAGCAGAGAGGACTGGATTCGGCTACTGAATGGATTGGCCGAGCTTCAGGGTGAAAATGTGGCGAAACCAATTCCGTACGTAATATTTGACGCCCTGAATGTTCGAGATGCACTGGAATACATGCAGAAAGCGAAACACATTGGTAAAATTGTTTGCGTCATGCCAGAGTTGAAAAAATAGATGGAAAAATGACAATGAGCACTCCAATGTTCAATGAAGAGAGCACCTACTTGATCACAGGGGGATTGGGAGGCATTGGCTTTGAGGTTTGTCAATGGATGGTGGAGAAAGGAGCGAAACATATTTTACTCGCTGGTAGAAAACCTCCAAGCTCTTCCATTCAAAGTAAAATTGAAAAGTTGAATTCAAATGGAGCAAAATCGCAGCCCGTGAAGCTGGATGTTGGAAACTTTGAGCAATGCAAGGACCTCATTGAAATCCAAATTGCTCAAATGGGCTTTCCCCCATTAAAGGGATTATGCACTCTGCTGGAACACTAGCTGATGGCCTAATTGTGAATCAAGACTGGAATAAGTTGTCATCCACCTTTCCCAAAAATAAACGGAACCCTGAATTTGCACGAGTTGACAAAGCACCTGAACTGGAACATTTTGTCCTGTTCTCCTCCATCACAGCATTGCTGGGAACACCAGGTCAATGTAATCACGCTGCTGGAAATTGTTTTGAAGATGCTTTCACCCACTACAGAAGGTCAATTGGTCTTCCTGCCACAACAATCAACTGGGGACCTTGGAGTGAAGTTGGCAGCTGCAGATATCGAGATACCCGGTTTGAAGTATATTCTAATCTTCAGGGTCTAGCTGGACTTGAATACGTGTTAAAATCACAGCGGACACAAACAGGAATACTCAACATCAGCTCCTTCCCAACTCTCAGCAAACTGTTTCCGAACGTGGCAGGCTATTTGGACGAAGGAAGTAAGAAACGAAGGAAGAAGGAAGCAGTTTCAAGGAAGTCCATAACGAACTCAGAATCAACCCTGTTTTGGCAGCAGTTTGGTTTATCTTCGGAACCCGAAAAGAAGAGCAATGTTCTGAAAATTCATCTTCGGATTATTTTGAGAAATACTCTCAAGTTGGATGAGAATGAAGTAATTGGGGACAATGTGGACATGCAGGAAATGGGAGTGGATTCCCTAATGTTCGTAGAAATAAGAAATTCTCTCCAAACTTTGCTTGGGGATCGTCTCAAGCTAACTGCCAGTTCCTTACGAGATTGCAACACAGTTTCTCAGATTTCCAGCAAGGTTTTCTCTCTGATTGAAAATAATACTATGGTGGATGCAGAGAAAAGACCCACACCCACCGAGGCAAACGAGCTGATGCGGGAAGACTGCAAACTCCCCGAAAATATCAGAGCCAAACCTGGTCAGAAAGTTGGACCTGTTTCAGAAATCAAAAGCGTTTTACTCACAGGCTGCACTGGATCGCTGGGGCCCTACGTCCTCAAACAACTGACAAATCTCCCCCAAATCAGCAAGGTGATTTGCGTCATTCGAGACGTGAAACAAGTTCAAATGTGGAACGTCTCCAAAGAACTCTTAGCAACATGGAACTCCTCACCCAAGTAAATATGAAGAAAGTCAAATGCGTTTCTGGGAATGTGGCAAAGCCCCATCTTGGAATGGAGCCAGGAGTTTGGGAGGAGCTGAGCCAAAATGTAGATGCAGTTTTCAATTGTGCAGCAAGTGTCCAACATATTGAATATTATAGAAAGAGGGATTCTTCCCAAACGGACATGAGAGCTGTTAATGTAGGAGGAACCCGTAATATTTTGGAGTTTGCCTGTGAAAATAAGCTGAAGCATGTCTACCACGCATCATCCATTCTCGCAGTTGCCAAAATCGATAAAGCAACTGGACTTGTGTCAGAGAAATGGCCGGAAGTGGGTGACTTTGATGGGATGACCACCCTTGGCTATCCAGTCACAAAATTCGTTGGAGATGTTCTGATGAAGGAGGCGAACGAAAGGGGAATTCCCTGCAAAGTCTTCCGGTTCCCACTTCTAGGTGGGGACTCAAAAACGGGAAGATGTTCCATTGATTCCAACCATGCTCTGTTGAGATACCTTTTCATATTGAAGAGTGGGGTAATTCCTTCGGATCCCTTCGCTTATCTAATTCTTCCCGTTGACACCTGTGCGGACGTCAGTGTTCAACTTTTTTTTGACAAGGAGACACCTCGTGACCTTTACAATATTATTCCCTGTCGACCCGATTTGGATCAGGAATTTGTGAACGTTGCAAAGAAATTTGGCTGCAATGTGAACATTGTCCAGTTTTCTGAGTTTTCTCAACGCGTCCTCGAGTCTTCTGATGATAAAGGGAGCCATTCAGCTTTGGAAATGTTCAAGGACCTTTACGCTGATGAAGTGTCTTTCATGGGCTTAACAGCTAACTCTCCTGTAATTGGAGTGGATGGAGGGGATAAAGATTGGAGGACAAAATGGTGGAGCAACAAGCTAGCTAAGTTTGCACCAAACTTTTTCCAAGATCAGAAGCGCGCTATGGAGTATGTGCACCAAGACCTTGTGTTTTGCAAGAGTCAAGGATGGTTTGACAAGTTTGGTTTGAAACCATCCAACCAACATTGAAACTCCGTGTCTAATTACGCATTTTTTCGTGTTCAACCTGAGTTCATGATATCAAAGTATACATTTTGCCTTTTATTAACTGATTATTATTGATCGCCAGTATCTGTAATCTAATATCAAAGATTGTTTGTCACTTGATAACCATTTTTTGCAATAAAAAAACTTGTTTTTACTGCCATTAATGCTGTAAGTAACTAAATGAAAGTTTTTCATATTTTGTGCGAAGAAACACATATGTCACATACAAATTGTATTATAATGACTAGCCAATTTAAAGCATAATTCTTTCACTTTGTTTCTTGGTCTCCCTCCCATAACACTTCACAGGTACTCAAAGAGGTCTCAAAAATGCATGTACTATTTAGAGATACCTTCACGGTAATACATACGCTGTTATCAGCACCCAACGGGATTCGGAAAAGGCAAAACGCTTCATTGAGATGTACCAGCAAGTGCCTAAGCCTTTGTGAATCAAAATGATGCAGCCAGGGACGCTTATTACGCTTCGTGGCTTCACGCCACATGATTTCAACAATGATCTCTGTGGTTTCAACCCAAACACTGTAAGTACAATTAAAGATCTCTTGTGTCCAATCTCCTTTAGAGTGCCATGACCTCTGGAAGAAGTATCTAATGTCTACCATATAATATGATAATTCATTATTTCAGACCCAGCTCGTAGTGATTATGATGCCAACCCAGCGAGACGACGTGGCGATAAAGAAGTTGCATTGCCGACTGCCCAATCCCATCTCAATGCATTTTGTCCAAAACCCTTGGCAATGAAAAGTGACTTCGCTCCATCGTTGTAAAGATTGCTTTACAAATCAATTGCAAATTGGGTGGATCCTTCTGGCTTTACAGATGCCTTTGGTATGTATCAACATCAACTATACTAGTAAGCGGAACCTAGTTTCTCAAACCAAGTGGCAAGATTATTTATGCTCATTCTCATTTCTTCTCTTTATATTTTGTAGAAGGAGCGAGTAATGTTTGTGTTGGCTTCCTTTCATTATGGATTCTGTTTTTGTTTCCAATAGGGAAAAAGGATTTGATAATCTTCAACCATATCAGTGAATGGTTACCAGACGTCAGACGTGCCTACTTTGATTTCTACATGGTATCACAACAAGATCGTCAAGTAAGATATTAACGCATGTTCCCCAAATTGGGTCTTTGTACGATCAACCTTTAATTTAATATTGACTGTTTGATTTTTTCCAGTATGCGCATCAGCTCGCGGAGTGCCTGAGTCATCATGCGAAGGAAACTATCTGCGACATTTTGTACTATATACGACTTGAAGACCGAGATGCTACTAGTCTTTGATTACCCGAGCGGTCGAAGTGTTATGTTATTTTGTATATTATGTCCTGCTTACACTTTATTACTTGATTGGGAATAAAAACTTGTAATTAGAAAGACAACAATTGATGATCATTTAGTTAAACTCATTCCGGGCAACGTTGTTTTGCGTTGCAAACATCATAAATTATGTGCAAGGTTGTAGATTAGATAACTCAAGGTTATTTATGACGATGCTGTGAAGTAAGGTAGGCTTCAAACGAACCGGAGAAAGGTCTGAATCTGTTTGCTTACTTAAACGTTTTCATTCGACATTTCTTGTACATTAAAGTTAACGTGTGAGATTTGGTGTGCAACAAGAGTTAGTACTCGTGTTTACATAGGTAATACATACATCGGTTTTATTAGGTCTTTGGGTATTTACAAACATACATAATATAATGCTTAACTAACGTATTTGGGAAGGATAAATCAAGAACAAAACCTGTACTTTAGATTTGTATACCCATCTCAATATCTACTCCAACAAGGGAAATAACTGTAAATAATAAATAATAGTCATATTTGCACCTACAAGAAAAATACAATTTACTCAGATGGTCCCAATTTATCAATTTCATAAACCTCCGCACCAACGAATAACTTATAATATTTTTACAAATCAAAAACTCAGATTGATAAAAAGATGTTATAACGATTCATTTTATAAATCTGAAGATGTTGGGAAACTCCTAGTCAAACTTGTCAAACCAACCCTGGTTCTTGCAAAACGTGAGGTCCTGGCGCACATACTCCATGGTTCGCTTCTGGTTTTGGAAAAAGGTCGGCACGAACTTGGCTAACTTCTCACTCCACCATTTTGTCTTCAAGTTTTCATCTTTCTACACATTCCAAGGACGGGGAATTGAAGTGATGGCCAAGATAGAGCTCCACTCATCCGTGTCTTCATAGATATCCTTGAACATCTCCAAAGCTGATACTTTCCCCTTTTCAGTGGAAGACCCAAGGACACGCCTGGAGAATTCGGAATACTGGACGATTTCACATCATAGCCAAACTCCTTTGCAACGTTTACAAACAAACTCCTGATCCAAATCGGGTTTACAAGGAATAATATTGTAAATGTCACGGGCGCCCTTCGTCAAAAAAGAGTTGAAGAGTGCATTGGCACAAGTGTCCACTGGAAGCAAAGGATACGCCCACGGGTTTGAGGGTATCACTCCATTTTTTAGTATGAAAGATGTCTCAACAACGCGTGGTTGGAGTCAATGGAACATCTTCCGTTTCTTCTTCTCCACCTAGCAGTGGGAACCGGAAGACTTTGCAGGGAATTCCCCTCTCGTTCGCCTCCTTCATCAGAACATCCCAACAAATTTGGTGATTGGATAACCAAGCGTCGTTCTCCCATCAAAGTCACCCACTTCCGGCCATTTCTCTGACACATGTCCAGTCTTTCATCGATTTTAGCCACAGCCAGAATGGTAGATGCGTGGTAGACATGCTTCAGCTTATTTTCACAGGCAAACTCCAAAATATTGCGGGTTCCTCCGATGTTCACAGCTCTCATGTCTGATTGGGAAGAATCCCTTTACATAATATTCAATGTGTTGGACACTTGCTGCACAGTTGAAAACTGCATCCACATTTTGGCTCAACTCCTCCCAAACTGCAGCCTCCATTCCAAGATGGGCTTTGCGACATTTCCAGAAACGCATGAGACTTTCTCCATATCGACTTGGAGAGAAGTTGCATATTGCTCAGAATTTTTGTGAGGCGTTCTTCCCCAGAAACATACTTTACAGGACGAATGAGACAAACCACCTGGCTGATTTGGGGGAGATTTGTCAGTTGTTTGAGGACGTAGGGTCCTAGTGATCCAGTGCAACCTGTGAGCAAAACCCTCCTGACTTCGGAAACAGGCCAATTTTCTGACAGGTTTGGCTCTGATATTAGGGAGTTTGCAGTCTTCCCGCATCAGTTGGTTTGCTTCTGTTACCGTCGGCCTCTTTTCATTTGACTAGTTCCTTCAATCAGTGAAACAACCTTGCAGGAAATCTGGGAAACAGTGTTGCACTCCCGTATGGAACTTGCGGTGAGTTTCAGTCGTTCCCCGAGAAGAGTTTGAAGAGAGTTTCGAATTTCCACAAACATTAGTGAATCCACTCCCATTTCCTGCATGTCCACATTGTCTCCAACGACTTCGTTGTCGTCTAGTTTGAGAGTATTTTCTCCAAAATGCTTCCAAGCTGCACTTTTAGTACATCGATTTTCTCCTTCGTTTCCATCGCTGATCCATACTGTCGCCAAAATAGTAAAGATTCAAAATTCGCTATGGATTTCTAGATAGTGCACTAATAGATTGTCTTTTCTTCTTCCAGACTCCTTCATCCAAATAGTCAGCTAGATTTGGAAAAGTTTGTTGAGTGTTGTAAAGGAGCGACGTTAAAAATTCCAGTTTGGGCTGTTTCTGACTTTAAAATATATTCAAGACCGGCTATTCCCTGACGATTGGAAATGGACTTCAAACCGGGTATCTCGATATCTGCAGCTACTCCAACTTCACTCCAAGGTCCCCAGTTGATTGTTGTGGCAGGAAGACCAATTGACCTTCTGTAGTGGGTGAAAGCATCTTCAAAACAATTTCCAGCAGCGTGATTACATTGACCTGGTGTTCCCAGCAATGCTGTGATGGAGGAGAAGAGGACAAAATGTTCCAGGTTCAGGCTTTGTCAACTCGTGCAAATTCAGGGTTCCGTTTATTTTTGGGGCAAAGGTGGACGACAACTTTTCCCAGTCTTGATTCCAATTAGGCCATCAGCTAGTGTTCCAGCAGAGTGCATAATCCCCTTTAATGGGGGAAACCCATTTGAGCAATTTGGATTTCAATGAGGTCCTTGCATTGCTCAAAGTTTCCAACATCCAGCTTGACGGCACGATTTTGCCCATTTGAATTCAATTTCAATTTTTCTTTGAATGGAGCTTGGAGATTTCTACCAGCGAGTAGAATATGTTTTGCTCCTTTCTCCACCATCCACTGACAAACCACAAAGCCAATGCCCCCAAATCCCCCTGTTATCAAGTAGGTGCTCTCTTTGTTGAACATTGAAGTGCTCATTGTCATTTTTCCATCTACATTTTTTTAACTCTGGCATGACGCAAACAATTTTGCCAATGTGTTTTCGCTTCTGCATGTATTCCAGTGCATCTCGAACATTCAGGGCGTCAAATACGTACGGAATTGGTTTCGCCACATTTGCCGTTGTAGCTCGGCCAATCCTTCAGTAGCCGAGTCCAGTCCTCTCTGTGCTATTTTGGGTGAGGTCAATGTCGTGTATTCCACATCTGGTCTTAATTTCTTCACTTCTTCTTTGTCCAAATGTTGAGTTTGCTCATTTCCACGAACCTCGCTCCTTTTGCACATGCCTTCAGCGTGCTTCCTTGAACCCTTCACTTGTCAATGAATTCAGAACACACATCAACACCTCGGCTCTCAGCCAAGAATCTGCTCTCCGTACTTGGTATTCCGAATGGAAAATGTGTTGAATTCCAAGTGACCTCAAATAGTTTGTTTTCGTTTGCTTCCAGCTGTAGCAATAATTGTGCATCCAACATGCTTGCAAATTTCAATGGCACTCAACCAACACCTCCAGTTGCTGTGTGGATGAGAACAACATCTCCCTCTTGATTTTTGCAATCTCAATCAAACTAAGGAGCGAAGTCATGTAAACAGCCGGCATTGTTGCTGCTTCACAAAAGCTCAATTTCTGGTATTGGGAGCACAAGTGATTCGTCAAGTGTGAGATGACTGGGCATTGCAGTGAAGTGAATGTTGCAGCCAAAAACCCGATCACGACTTTCCATCTCGTCACCTCCTTCCCACTCGTTTAATTCTGCCAGCAAAGTCAAAACCAACCGTATTTACATTCTTAAAATCCTCGAAGGTTTCAGAACGCTGAGAACATCTCGGAAGTTGATTGCAGAGGCAATAACTTGAACCTCCACTTCATCATCTTTCAAATTAGAATGCTCCAGCGTCCAAACTGGAGATCTGAGGACTTGGTGTCTGGGAGATTAGCTGGAATCTATCCGTCCCTTTTTGGCAAGTCAAGGAGTTTTTGCTGATTTTTAATTTTGCAATTTAGGGACATACCTTGAATTCCCTTCAAGGCAACTATTGAGTCCTTCGAATCTCTCCACAATTCATAGAAAACATTCTGGAACCGCGAGTAATCCAGGAATCTCCAATTACTTCAATGCATCTGCAGTCCAAGTCAGGATTCTCATTCATGAACATTTGGAAATCCCCAAAGTGTGCTGCTGTGTGAAAGCGTGAGAAATCATTTTCATCCATTGGAGCTATGGCTCCGTTCAGCAGAACTCTCAAATATGCAGTTTCACTCAATTCCGTTGTTAAAAGAGTCTTCGTCAGGTAAAAAAATGGCTGGAGAATCTCCTCCTGAGAAATTCTTTGTCCAAGCGCCCAGCAATACAAAATCCATCAACATCCAAATCGCGTTTTTGATTGAATTGAACAGTGCTACAAAATCATCTTCTTTGTTCGTTCGTATTTTGAACCTTCATCATCCTCTTCAAAAGCGTCTCCTTCAGTTACAACAATCACCGCCTGGCTGTCCGTTTTCTCATCGTCGTTACTAGAAAACTGGAAAGAGGGAATCAGAGAATGGAATATAATCCAATTTTGTTCAGGGATCTTCAATTTTCGTTCACCAAACCCCACCGAGTGGAGACGATTATTCTTCTATTTTTTCCTCCCAGATGAACGCTTTGCCATATCTTCGTGCATATTTCCTAAGGAACTGATGGGATTGGTTGGGGAAAAAATGATCGATGCGTAATTTGTACATACTTTGCAAGGGAAACTGAAATTTTTCCCACCTTTCCCACAGAGGGAAATTGGAAGATAACACAGTGCAAAATACACGCAATAAATGCAGGGGAAAAGTGTATGAGGATATTTATCAACAGCCAACCTGCATTTGACGAGAGGGAAACTCCCATTCATCATATTCACTACTGTTTAAGCATATAATATGCACCGATTGAGCGCAGTTTTGCAAATAACAAACATTGAGGCGCGATTGTGTTGAACACGGCATGTTGTCATTGTGCTACGCAAAAAAATCAAGTCAGTCTTTCTCTTGAAACGATCTTGCACATTTGCAACGAGCCAGCAAAGAGTGATCATATACATTGGTTTTTATTACAAGTGAAAAATAAAACTAGGAAGTAATGTATAGTGTTGTTTCATTTACTAATGAACAAGACAGCGTGGCTCTTGTTCCAACAATCTGGCTTAACAACACACAAACCGAGTGTTGCTGGCCTCCCGGACCTCCAGTATCAAAAATTAAAAACCGAAAACCGCCTGGAAAAAACTGGAATGTGTTGCCTGTGCGTCTTTTGGCTAGCGGAATAGGTAAGTGAAATTTGTGAAAAAGTGTAAAACGTCATTCCATAGCTCTTAATTGCTGAATTACCCTGTATTTTTATTTCAGATGATTATATCAAAGGAAAGGAGTTGGAGAAACGGGCGGAAGAGACATCAGCACTTGAAGTAACGGATATTGAAACCCCTTCATTGGGTCTCGTTAATACACGGGTCAAACGACGACGACTCAAAAGAAAATCAGCAACACGACAAACACCAACCAAACGGAGTTCAAGTGATTCTTCGGATAACCTGTCAGCTGAGGACTGTTTTGAATCAGACCATGAACACATTCAACTCGCTGAAGGTACATTAATTGACGACGTAATTTATTTCCAAACCGTTTTTAAACTTTAAACTGATAACAATGATGTTCTAATTTCCTTTCCAGAAGCACTTAAGCACTCCATAACAGTCAAAGAAGGATTCAGCTCAGTTCCAGAACCCACCACAAGCGGTCAAAATTCCACATTGCACAGCCAACAACCTGGGTCCACAAAGTTCAATCATTCATATCACAGTCTTTCCCAGCTGAACCTGTGTCAAACTTCTCCTCACGTTCCGGGCCTCCAAATCCAACTAGCTACAAGTATTCCCAAAATCAGTGCATGGAAACAAATGCACCATTGTTTTTCAAGACTTGCCGGTTTCCAAATCCAACGCCTCTAGCTCAAACATATCGGGAAAATACACCGCCAGGAAGTCGCACCGTCGATGACGCTACACATCGAGAAAGTTCCGAAGCCACTGGCTTCTTGTTTCATTCGCCGACATTGAGGATTTGAAAAAAAGGCAATCTGGTACGTAAATTATATTTATATTTTACCAGTCAGTATTTATTTTAGTTTTGGAGTATTTTATGAATGATTTTGGAATTAATTTATTTCAGCCCTTGAACGGACTGTGGCAAATGGATTGGCCGAAATAACATTGGGAATCAACGAGCTTCTTAGTCGTTCATCAACTGCACACAAAAGTGTTCAAGACCAGCTGCAATCTACAATTCCATTTCAATTTCCACTGGAAGAAACGGAATGGACTAGCAAACCTGGAGACTTGGTTGGCTACAACTAATAACTTCAACCAATTGGTAATCATGATTTGCAAATGTAACAAAATACTGTTTTTATGTGGCCTTTGAACTCTATTTTACCTTCTGTGGTTTCTGTAGGTTAATTTTGCTCAGCTTTGGAGGAAAGGATTTAGGCAAAATTGTCAGAACTATTTTGGTGAAACTGTTATCTCCCTCTCTGGCTAAAATTACAAATTACACTGGTCAAAACGATAAAATTGCCTTCGCTTCCTATCACAGACTTAGAAATGTAGTTATCAGTGAGTTCAAATAATTTATAATTATTACACACACACACTTTTTATGTTCGCTTTAAACAAATATTTCTCCTTTAGGTTCTGCTCGAAATAATGCTGGACATGAAGGTACAACGGACGCTCAAGTGGAAAACATTTTGAAGAACTTTTTTCGAAATGCCAGAGATTTAGACGGAGGGAAAAGCATTCGGAAACATGGCATCCTACAGCAGCCGCCGGCGTCGAGTCAAGGAGCAAGCTCAAGTGATCCTGCAGTCACTCCGACGAGAAGTAACTGAACAGTGCTCCCTAGCCGACCCTTCTCTTCATGCTGACACTTCCGAAGACTTGAGACCGGATTTCGCCGCTCCAGCAGAGTCGGCGTGGGATGTTAATATTTTAGATAATACAAAAGTGTTTGAAAGTGTTACGACCGAAAATGTAGTTTGTAGTTCTAATATAGAGTTACAAGATAGTTCTGTAAACATAGGTTTAATAGTTTTTCTTCAAATTTGGCAAAATGGGCAGTAGATTTTAATATAAGCCATGTAGCGTGTACCCATTTGCTTAAGCTTCTTAAACCTCAAATAGTAACTGAAAATTTACCTATCTGCTCAAAAACTTTGTTAAAAACACCCCGAAAGTTACAAATTCAACGTATTTCTGGGGGTCACTATTATTATTTTGGAATCAGGACACATTTAGAAAAAGCAATATCAATGGAAAAGTCGAAGTTTCAGTTTCCTATAATGGAACCGTTTAATATTTCTAACCTTTTAACTTTGTCAATTAGTACCGATGGGATTCCTATTTGTAAGAGTACCGGCTTAGGTATGTGGCCAATTTTAATGAAAGTTGATCAAGTGAGAGCGGCAGGCCCTTATTTATGTGCTTTATTTAGTGGTGAAACCAAACCGTCCTCAATATCAGAGTTTATGAAACCATTTTTAGAGGAACTAACTAATTTAGAAAATGAGGGTATTGAATTTGGTGGTGTACATTATTCGATTAGAGTTAGTAGTGTTATAGCAGATGCTCCTGCGCGTAGTTTTGTAAAAGCAATCAAAGGTCACACAGGTTATCACAGTTGTGAAAGGTGTATTGATGATGGGGAATGGTGCAGTAATAGGGTAGT
>LJIJ01001168.1:0-54534 GCA_001718145.1 Orchesella cincta
TGATATCCAACAGCCAATTGGTTTGAGGAGTGCAATTCCAGCAACTTCATTAAATTCCAGCAACTTCTTATCTTGTTTAATTTTGCAATAAATTTAGCACAAATTTTTGTATAAGAGCTCACAATTCCTTCCGCTATAAAACTACAAATGCCAAGACCACAAACTACGCAATACAAATAAAAGATGACAACAACATTTCCACTCATTGTTGGCTTTTCAACGACAAACTCAATTGCCCCCGCATACTCCTCCTCGGCTACACGCCCTGTTAGCAGAACCAATCACTTTACTCCACCAAAAACCAAATCCCCGAGCTTTCAACAAGTCCAATCTTCCCAAATATTTAGAGGAATCCATTTTGTAAACTTAGCGATATCACCTCCCAATAGAATCTTTGCCAACAAACACATATTTTAGTCCGTCAGATTTTCTCAATTTTTGTGCCATTTGGAATGCAAACATTCGGGAAGAATTAGTGCCGACTGTTACAAACTCTTACAGTTTGATAATAGAGTTCCCATTGCCTCTCAGCAAAACTTTGAAAAAACTGTATCCAAAATCAAGATCATTAAGCATGTATTCGAAACCTCTCTTTGAAAATTTGTAGGGTACCAGGATGCAGCCTGATGTATTCTTGTACTCCCTGCTTGCATCTTTGTTGAACTCGTCAAGTCCAGATATTCTTTTGACCTCCGACTCAGTATATAATTCCCAGAAACTCACATTTTCAAATATTTGGTGTTGGTTAATACGGCTGCTGTTGTATAACAGGAACCATAAACTACCGATACGATAAGTATCCAGAGAAATCATGGTGTGTACCGTAAAGTTGTCAGAAACTAGCTGTTTATAATGTCGATAGGGAAGTTGCTTTTTTGGTGCAATAATATTATAAACATTATCATATTTGTAGGCGTTGCTCAACACAGGTTCCCGCAAGTAGAAGAGAGCCGAGCATCCATTTCAACGAAGAAAATTGTAGAAATTCTGAAAGCTTCACCTTCTTCCAGTAGTATAACAATCGGCTGCAGAATCAAGCTTGTTGAAAACTGTTGTAAAACTTTTTTTTGTTGTTCTAGCTCGAATGGCTCCATTTAATTGTTCAACAAAATAAAACAAGAGCGGAAAAATGCAAAGAATTAATACAACAATCAGCAACCAAACATGCCATCTGTAGATGCTGACAAATTCTTCAAACCCCACTGATTTTTGGGGTGGTTTTCCACAACTTAGAAATTTTAGAGTTTGTAGCGGATGATTCATCTGCAATGGATAATTTACGTACCTAGTCTTGTCAAGTATTTTTAGATCAACAAATACCTCATTGTCACGATTAGTGTCTTGGGTGTCCTTTTTACCTATATCCACACATTCAAACTGAAAATCAGTCATAGGTGGTCATGGGTACTGTTCGGCAAAATCAATTGCACAATATTTAAACGGCCGCGTCATAAACCAGTTGTTCCTCACTGATTCTGTCATACAATTTGGAGTTTAAAATGACGGTGATGCCAGACCATGAAAATAAGGATTTCTACTACATTCTGGCGTGAACACGCTTCATTTTTTGTCCTTCCAGATGCAAGGTCTCCACGAAATATATGGTTTTATGTGAACACTTCTACTATTTGAAAGCATGTCTTCAACGTGCATTTTCCAGAATTGGTTTTTAAGGGCATGTAAATCAACTTCAGATCCTTTAGTCACAGCACTTGAAGAAATTATCTTTGAGCTAGCTAATCTTTCCTCCCAATTTTGTTTCCTTGGTTTCTAGAAACATGAACAAATCTTTGCTTATTTCATTTTTACGGTTATTTACAACTTTATTCATCCAATCCGAAAGCCTTGATTTAAGCGTTTTGGAATCTCGCTTGCGGTAAATGTCTTCTAATATCAATATGTTTAAAGGTATTGCAGACGGTGGCGTATCAAGTCGTACAAAATCGTCCTCATCAAACGTACTCAAATACTTCAAACGCGTTGCAAGGTTTTCCGGCATTTTTAGATCAATATTCCCAGGAAGATGATACTCTTGAGGATAAATTCCGATACTGATTTGGCAATTTTGTGGCTTTGATTTTACCGAAAAATTTGTAAATCTCATGAATAAACATGGCTGCCGGTAGAACGAATCGCCCCCAAAAAAGAAGTCAGAAAGCACACAATGCGCTCCGCCACTCAGGGCAAAATAATGACGTCGAGGTTTTGCTCCTTTAGGAATCAGAACCAACTCGTATCGTCCGAAGCCTTTCGAAATCACAATCAATTCGGGTTGTCTTATTATTAGAGGAGTGTCTGTTGGCAATAGGTCGATTCCTCTGTAGTTTGTTAAGTGCACAAAACATTCTTTAAAAGGGAAAAGAATTTCATTCAGATTTTCAATGGGTTTTTGAACTGCATCCTCGGATCGGGCTGATTGTAAAAACCGGGGATCCAAATCTTCTATTGGAATGTTAATAGTTTCCATGAGTTTATCAATAGGCCCAGTGAAGAGGTCGTAAATATAATCCCATGTGAGAACTTCCGCCATGCAAAAAGAAAATGCTAAAAACATGGTGACACTCCGTACTGCATTACTGGTTTTCCACATTTTAAAAATTGGTTTTGATTTTGTAGTGAAGCAAGTGCAATAATGTTGTTGCAAAATGGCTGGCTTTGACACGTTTAAAACGGTCGATATTTTGTAAAAGCCTTTACGTGAGCAAGCAATTTATTCGATCGTAGCTAACTTTATCGGAGGTTTAGACAGCCGCTTCCATGTACACACAAAAAATTATTTTCCGAAAAATTAAAGCTGTGCCGGTTTTAGCAAACTTTCACGAATGTAACCAGGGAAATACAAAACACAAATTTCTGCCCATACTCGTAAAACAGTTCGTTCGTTATCGGTCTTTTCTGTGCAACCATAAAGTATGTATTCGCCTTTGCAAGTATGTTATATTTTCTTCGTCGTACCTTTAAAATATTTAAATATGTTTGAGCTGAACTGAACACGTCAAGTACCAGGCATACACTTTTACTGTGTTACTGTAACGAATTGTTGTGTTCAGCAGGTTTTCGTAGCAGATACTACTTGAATTGCTTGCGTGATCGGTCAAGCTGCACCGGTCACGCCTTAACAGAATTATTCTATCTCTCCCGTGTTAGCAAAGAAATTTTGTCGAAATATATCTACCATATGTTTCGAGATTGGATCAATAGCCTAGTCTACTTTTTTAAGAGCAAGCGGGATTGAAAGAAATTAGTCCGTTTAAATATCAGCTAAACAAACTTCTAAGATATAAAAGCACAGATTGAACTACCAAGCAGCAAGTCCTTAATCGATTTTCCCTAACGGTTTTCTAGGATACCACTTAGAAATTAAAATTCTTGAAGAAACCCTGCAATGTTTGGGTTTACTCAGAGATTGTGTACTGGGCGTCTTATGGGAGATTTAGCATGTAGCTCCCCGTCTCCTAAAGCCCCACATCTCTGGGTTTACTATTGCAAAGTAGCAAATCAGACCACTAAATACATTAAGTTACATGCATTTTAAAAACGTTTTAAGCAAGTAAAGCAGTTGTTGCATTTGTGTGTTTCAAAAAATTAATTTTTACAAGTTTTCGTCTCCAATTCTAAAGATTGACGATAAATTTCTGCAAAGAGAAACAAATGTTGATGACTTGTTTCAACTAGGCTAGCTGAATGCGTGTATTACAATATTTCGAAAATCCACTGTGTCCTTATGAAGGAAATTGTCAACGCAAATATTTAGCGTGTGTAGTCGAGCGAGTATGACGATAGACTGAGTTCGCTTTCTTCCAGACATTACTTATCGGATTCCTGCTATCGATTAATATTGAGCAACACGGGTTGAAGCGTGTGCATTCGAAAAGACCTTCTAGTTCCGCCTTAAATGTGCATAAAAGTATAGTGCCTTTGTCCTGGAGCAGGCCCGTAACGCGAGTTCGTATGGCCTGGAGCGATCGAAGGATGGTCCGGCCTTATTGCAAATTTGCAAATGTTGTGTATACTTCAAAATCACACCAAAAAGCATTCTTGATCAGAAAATTACTCTAAAAAGATATTTTAATGACAGAATCACTCTAGAAAGCATTTTGGATCATAATATAAACACAAAAAGTAAAATTTCTGCAATATGCTAAATACAAGACCGGGCGACAAGAAATTAAGAAAAGGCCGGACTTTGACAAGGAAAATGTTCAAACACATGCAAACGTTTTGACTAAAACCTTTTAATTTGGCATAGTTTTAACATTTATTGTTCCAAAGTCCGGCCTTTTCTTTCTTCTCTTTCGTCCGGCCTGGAACGACCGTTCCACCTCGCTCCCCCATCGTTACAGGACTGTTAGAAATACATAAAACGTTATGCACGATTTTATTTGCGTTCCCTCCCAACATATACGATACAAAGAAAGCTTTTATTCAACATAATAATTGATGAATATAACAAATGGAGCCCTTTCTTTAAAAATGTTTCCTATTTGAATGACGGGCAAGGGTTATTTCGGTATGACATTGTAAATGAGAATATAACGTTTAAACATGTATAAATGCTATATAAATAAGACAAATATTTGACTTTGACATTGTTTTTTTGGCTTTAAGAGGTGGCTACAGGTAAAAACATATTTGTGTCCATGCCATTTAGATATTTTTTAGATAGAATACTTAGATATAAGAATTTCTGGTTCAAGGAAATATTATCCTTTTTGGTGTGGAGGAAACGCAAGATGGCATCAGCTTAGCTCTTGAATTGCTGAGGCTACTACTTCCAGTGCACACTGGTGACTTTGAAATGAGAAGAATTGGAAAAGTGAGTGAAGAAGCGACAAGACCTAGACCTATAAAGGTGTTTCTGAACGGATTTAGTGAACGAAACATAGCGTTGCGAAATAAGTGTTTACTGAAGGACCGTGAAAACTTTAGCAAAATTAGTGTGAAAGCAGACGAGACGTTAATGCAGAGAGAATCCAGGACGAGACCAGTGCCAGCTGGGTCAACCAGGAATACTAGAAAACGTTCTCGACAGGAGATGGACGGAGTCTCTCAACAGGCAAAAATACCAAGAACTGCAACTTCTGCTAGTACAGCCTCAGTATTCAGTTTTACTGATGATAATTCACAGCAAATGGATAGCATCAATGACGGTGATTCTCAGCTGCCAAATCCTGCTTGACTGGCAAATTCTCAACGTGGCTTGTTAAAAGTTGCTCATCAAAACTTTAGGTCTGTGCGTAATAAATTGCATCTGGTAAAAGTACTATTAACTGTCCATCTTATTGATATCCTTTGCATTACTGAGACTTGGTTGAGTAATGAAGTATTTCCTGTGCCTACAGGTTATTCAATGTTTAGAGCTGATAGAGAAAGTCATGGTGGTGGTGTCGCGGTAATTTGCAGATCGGATATCAAAGTGACTTATAAATCTTGACATAAACTCCTGGAAACGACCTTTTAGTCTAGAATACCTGTGTCTAAGTGTACAAATTAGTTTTAATAAGTCATTCAATCTGTGTGTAGTTTACAGAACCAGCTGTATAGGTAATGACGTGGCTAATTTGTCTAAATTACTACACTATTGTAACACTACTGGTAAAAATACTCTACTTGTAGGTGACCTCAATGTTAACATGTTATGTCCTATTGCTAGTGCCAAACTTGACAATGTATTATTAAGTCTTAATTACAAGCAATTAGTTACGGTTCCGACGAGGGAAGATAACCTCCTTGATGTTGTTATTGTTAATGAGTCTAGTAATATTATGGACATCATTGTCTCCGATGAAAGCATCTCAGATCACCGTCTGATTTGTTTTAAGTTCTTATACCAGGGTGCTAGTAGTAAACGACCAAGAAAAAAAATTGTAAGGGACTACAGAAATATTGACTGGGAAGGGTGGATAAATAGGGCCGTGGAAACTAGTGCACGTTCCGTTAAACTTGAGTGTCCAGAGTCGATTGTTCAGAATCTCAATAGTAATCTATTCTCATGTTTTGACTCTTTTCTTCCTAAAAAGTATGTGAGGGCAGGTAGCTATGATTCATTTTTATCTGATAAAACAAAGCGGTTATCGGCAATTAAACAATACTATGTATCCCAGCGGAATAAAAGTCAGTATATCAGTAGAAAAATCAGGGATTACTCTAAGATGATACGCTTGTCTATTGAGCAGGACTACAGAAGATTTCTAGATAAATTGTGTAGCAAAGATGGAGTGTGGAAAGCTTTGAAAAGTTTAAATGTTCGCTTTGACAAGCAGTGTAGTATTGATCCAACAATTGATCCGAATATTATCAACAAATATTATACAGAAATGGGCTTTGCCCCAGGGTTGAAGTTCATGATACGTTATGTAATTTGAACGGAATATGTCTACCTCAGCTTCAGGTTTCATTCTAGGTAATACAACTGCTGCTGATGTGCACAGAGCATGGAAAGGATTTAAAAATAGAAATAGCAAAAATCTAGATACAAGGGGGGTGAGCAAGTTCATGATTAATTCACTTCTGCCCGTTCCGTACTTTGTTGATATGCTAGTTAAACTTTTTAATGTATCATTTGGCAGTGGAGTAATACCAGATTGCCTTAAACTTAGCAAAATTGTACCGATTCCGAAGGAGGATAATGCTACCACTCCTGACTTGTTTAGACCCATTCAATTATCGCCCATTTTATTGCTACTTATGGAACGTGTTTATCTCAACAAACTTAGCGTGTACTTAAATGAGAAAGAGTTTATTACTAAGGTACAGTTTGGTTTTCGCAAAGGTCATTAACTGAACACGCTATGATTGCTATGACGGACTTCATTAAGAAGCAATTGGATATTGGTAACATATGTGTTGCTGTGTCAATCGATTTACGCAAAGCATTTGATAGTGTTTATAGAGGTCTCCTTCTATACAAGCTTGCTAAAAAATATGGAATCAGTTGTAAATGGTTGTATAATTATCTCAGTCAGCGCATGCAGTTTGTTTGTGTTGCGGATAAGTTGTCTGATGTTTTAAAATCCCTAATTGGTGTGCCGGCTGGAAAGGTTTTAGGTCCTATCTTGTTTGCACTTTTTATCAATGATCTCCCTGAGCAAGTAATTAGTGATCTTTGTTTAATGTTTGCTGATGATAATAATCTATTGTATGTAGGGAAGACTGATGGTCTAGATGAGCTCAAATGCAAAATTGAAACAGGTATGCAAAGTCTTGGTGAGTATGTCAAAATGAACGGCCTGGCTCAGAATGTTTCAAAGACAAAAATGGTGACGTTCTGTAATCAGAGTAGTTATAATTTGATAAAAAACTTTTGCTTTACGTTTGATGGAACGGAAATTCATAATTCCGAAGTCTTGAAATGTTTAGGCTTGTATTTAGATCCACACCTGCGGTTTGACTATCATGTAAGAAAATGGCAAGTGTCTGCTTTATGAGGCTACGCTCACTTTACTCAGTTAAAAAAATCTTATCCCAATCGAGTTTAAAATTAATTGGGCAGGCTATGATTTTGAGTCTGGTCAACTACATGAGCACAGTGTGGGCAGCCACAAATATCAAAGTTGTTAGGTTGGCTGATAAGGTTGTTAGAGCTCTCGGTAGACTTGTGTTAGGAATTAGGAAATATGATAAGGTGTCAGAGTTAATTGCTAGTGAACTGTGCTGGTTATTCCCGTCAAGTAAAACTTGTATTTTTCGCACGTTGTGTCATTTTTACAAAATTTACATACTCAATATTATACCCTACTTTGAAACTGCGTTTACGAGAGCGGGGGAAATCCACACCCATGCGACTAGGGGTGTTGGTGCCATCAGGTCAAATTCTGTTTGTAAATCCTTCATAGGTAGTCAAATGTTCAACGTCAGGGCAGTGTGTTTGTGGAATAAGTTACCGACGGAAATAAAAAAGTGTCAATCTATTTCTGGTTTTAAAACTAAGTTGAAGGTATAGCCTGCTAAAGAAAACATGTTAGTAATGATGTTATTGTTTTGAAATGTTAGATAAAGTTTTTTGTAATTATTGGCTTAAAATTTGGTTTAATTTAATCTGGTAAATATATGTATGATCATTTTGACTAATTATTATATTTTTGGGAACAGTAGAATATCCTACATTGTAGTGAACTGTTACCACTCTCTAATGTATATGATATGTGCTTCGCTTGATTAAATTGAAATTGAAATTTGTTTCTTGAAATGCATGTAAAAACGATTATAACTTGTAAATATACATATTGGAGTATAGTAAACATAAACATGGTACATGTTGTACAGAATTAACTAATGAAAGAAAAAGGATTTGTTAAGTTAGTGATTGTATGAAACCAGCTCTAACGTTTTTCTTGCTATTAATACATATTTTTAGTTCAGATTTAAAAAGGATGAAAAATTACAAAACAAAGTAATTTATTTATTTCAAATGTATTTCCTCAACAGAATTCTCGCGTTTACTAATTTTTTTACAATTTTTTGTTTCTATACAAATTTACATTATCATGGATATTTCGATACAATTTAGCTCCACAGCGGATCGCGTAATAACGGTATATGCTTCAAAATAACAGAATACGTTGCATGCGTTTAACAAATTTCTCCCGTTTTCCACAAATTTCGATTTAACTTAGCATCTCTGAATCATGAACTGAACGCACAGGTTCTTTTATTGTTGTCTCTAGCGTAAACTTTATTTTCACCAAGTTTGCTCTCAAATGGTTTGTAATTAACATTTGTGTATTTGAAAACTTTTAATTTTCTGACTTGTTTACGAAGACTTATAGGATTGAAATATGTAATTTTGTTAAAACTGGAATGACTCACAACCTATATGTATGGCAGCGAAGGTGGAGTAATTAGGTTGTCAATTATTGGAGCGGTTTCTTCATCATCGGCAGTTATAAGTCAGCATAAATACATAGTTCACTCATGTTCCCTTCAAAATGAGCACAACATACATATTTAGTTAACTGAACATTTTAGAGTCCCTCCTCTCCAACCACTCCTATTTCACAGCTTGAGTATGAGTTTTTAAATGCATTTTCAGGGTTTGAGATGTTGCAAGCCTTTTCGGACACAAAGTTCAAGGAAAAGGTTTCTCATTTAGATGAGATTTGATGTGTCGCTGTCGGCTCGCCTTGGTTTTAAACGACTTTCCACAAATCTTGCATGAATATCGACGCTCCGTGCTGTGAGTGTTGTGCATGTGATTCTTAAGAATTGCCTGAGTTTGGAAATCCTTGTCACAGCTGTTGCACGAGAAAGGTCTCTCCTTCGTGTGCTTCGACAAATGCGCCAAAAAGTCAGTGGTGATGTTTTTCTCGCAAAATATGCACTGGGTCCCTAGATGTTTTTCTTTGTCGTGTTTAGCGAGACTGTTTTTGTAGCTGTAGACTTGTTGCATTTTCTGCATGGAAAAGCGGATTTTGGCATATCGTTGTGGCATCTCAAATGACCATTGAGCCCCAGTGAGCTTTTAAATCTTTTCATACAAATTGTGCACTGAAATGGCTTCTCATTCAAATGCGTTGACACGTGTATATCTCGTTCGTTTCTGATGTAATATGTTTTCTTGCAAATTTCACAAGAAAAGCGCCGTTCCTTAAGGTGCACGTTTCGGATATGACTTACTAAATTCGATTGTATAGAAAAGGAAGATGGACAACGTTTACAGATGTACGGCTTTTCTTTGATGTGAGATCTAATGTGGTTTTGATGTTTTGAAAAGATAGAAGTTTTCTCACAAAAAATACATGTGCAAAATCCTTCTCACAAATGGAGCAGGAGTGTGTTTTCTCCCTTATATGCACTCGTAAGTGCCTAACGACTTTTCGCACATTATACACTGAACTTGTTTATCCAATGGCCGCTTCTCACGGCCGTGAACGTAGCGACTATATTTATTTAGATTGTTTTTCGTGCGAAAAAATGAACCAAAAATCGAGCACTTGAATGGTCTTTCATTTGTGTGTGTCAGCATATGAGCTTTTACGTTTTGCGCTTGGCTGAAAACTTTTCCACAAATTCTACATGTTCCAGATTTTGGAGACATCTTAGCGCACAGGTTGAATACGGGACAATCTATCAAGACAAAAGTACTATATTCAGATTTCTAACAAAACAAAAAGAAATAATTCTCCATTTACAATCAAACCATATTAAATTCAAGGCAGTAACTGACTACCTTTTATTCGGATGTTAAATGTTAATCCCAGAACTGCAACTGCACAAAAAGATAAAAACTAGTCTAGACTGACAAATTACTTAAAACTGTGCATTTTTATTGGATGTATATATAAAGCATTGGCTTTAAAAAGATTTCTCCCTCGCCAGGTTGAAAAGCAGAGTTGAATTTGTATTTCTATCAGGTAGCTGAACTAGCTGAAGACTGAAAATAAAATGTTCTATTCCAACTATAGTCTCAAATTGCGATAATATATGTGGTCAGTCACGCACACATGCCGTGTCCTTTTTAGACAACCCAAAATGAAGAATCGGAGTTAAGTGGATGTAATATTTTTCATGCATGTTCACACTTTCATGTTTGTGTGTTCGCCTACGTTGAGTGTGGAATGCAGCAAGAGCGGTGTATGCTAAGGATTAACTCGAAACACAACAAATTTATATGACATGGGTTTTAGTTTGCGTTAAAATGACACAAAATTCTTGCTTTTTACTTTTGTGTATACATTCACAGGACGCATGCTCTACACATCCTTACAAAGATAATCTCTCACACAAAAGGTTCATTTCTTGTCTTTGGATGTAAAAAATGTGGTTTTTATTTACATTTTAAGAATAGTACCACAAGCCACGTGGGGTTTACAGCTTTTATATTACTATTTATGATTAAAAAGACTAAAAGGAATTAGTGAAGTGCGTATTCAAGTGCGTCAAAACATGCCAAGTTGCAAAGCATCCAAAATGCTTAGCAGGTTACGCGGGTGCATAAGCTATATATAAAGTGGCAGCAACTTGCGACCATTCGGGTTCAGTGGAGTAGAGTTGATTTTAGAGCATCAAAGCTCAGAGCTCCGCAATGAAGTTGTTGCAAGTGCAAGCCCGGCCTACGTTTGATGATTGCTACTTTTATTTTATTTGCTACTTAAATTATTTGGTTTGTTTGTAGGTTTGCAAATTCTACTATGCATTTGTTCACCACAAGTGCATTAAATAAATTTGAATTTTAACATTATTAAACTAATAAACACGAAACTGCTTCCTCCAATGTTTGTTTTTATACACAAACGGACGGTCATCTAAATTACAGTCACTTTTTTAAACACGATTTTTTCAATTGTGCACCAGAAAATTGCATGGTAGTTCGTGTAAAAAGTAATGAGTAATGTCTTAATGTCATACATGCGGGGATAATCAAATTATCATGAACCTACACATTAACTGTTCATAACTGTTTTAGGGAATAGCCACAGCCATCAATAAGTTGACCTTAAGGAGTTGTATACTTCATTTTGGTTTAGAAATATTAAACTAGGTAATAGTAGGTAATACAGTAGGTAAAGGTTGCCACCTTGACGAACATTAGTCGTCTGACCTAATTTTGTGGTACCATTAAATATATAATCATTAGAGCTTGGAAGGAATCTGTATGTAATCAAATATATTTATTTCAGGCCCGTAACGCGAGTTCGTATGGCCTGGAGCGATCGAAGGATGGTCCGGCCTTATTGCAAATTTCCAAATGTTGTGTATACTTCAAAATCACACCAAAAAGCATTTTTGATCAGAAAATTACTCTAAAAAGATATTTTAATGACAGAATCACTCTAGAAAGCATTTTGGATCATAATACAAACACAAAAAGTAAAATTTCTGCAATTAAATGGTAAATACAAGACCGGGCGACAAGAAATTAAGAAAAGGCCGGACTTTGACAAGGAAAATGTTCAAACACATGCAAACGTTTTGACTAAAACCTTTTAATTTGGCATAGTTTTAACATTTATTGTTCCAAAGTCCGGCCTTTTCTTCCTTCTCTTTCGTCCGGCCTGGAACGACCGTTCCACCTCGCTCCCCCATCGTTACGGGACTGTCCTGGAGAAATATACCACTGTCGACAACATAAATGGTAGCTTGCTGTTGTTGTAGCTTTACTCCCTGAAATTCCGTTTTACAAATAACCAAATTTATTTGTTTTTGGCTAAATTCACTAGTTTGTATCTTTCCTTTAAGTTTCCAAGGTTCCAATTTTATCATACCTATATTGAAGCTTTTCTGTAACATGTAACTTAGGTTTGGTTTAGAAGCAGGGAAAGGGTGTATCATGTACATGAAAGTTTCATTTCATGTTCCATTCATGTCATGTCATGAAGGCCACATGAAATGGGATTTCAACATGACCAGGAAATGAATTGATGTACATGAGTTATATGATCATGTAAAAATTTGTTAACACGCTGGTTATTAATATTAGCTACGACTTAACCTAGGTAATAATTTTTATAAAATTCAGTTTTAGCATAAAATTAACATCAAATAAGTCATATTTTTTATCTGCTACAAATTATGATTTATTTTCTTCTGCAAAATAAATACCAAAAATAGCCACTACAAATGCAATTAAAAGTTGAGGAATAAAACAATGCAGATATCTAATTTATAACTAAAAACTTAAATTTGTAATGTGTAATTTGTAACCAGAATATTCTTTAGAACAACGCTCAAAAAGCTTTATAATATTAGTGGACGGTAAAGTGCATTTCAACGCTGCCGCATTAATAAATTGAAAGTCATCTTTGTCGTGAATATATTTAACCCAAAAATAAGTTTCGTTGGGTTGTAGTGAAACCCAATCGGAAGATTACTAACCTTATTGATATAGTGACTCTTCGGCACATGATTATATTCGGTTGGCTGCACATGAATCAAAAACCTGCAGCATTTCAATTGGTCGGAAGCTTTGTAGTCGATTCGATGGTCAAGTAAAGGATTAAAGATATTAGTGGACAATTTAAGGAAACCAGTAATACTTGGTGTTGCACATGGGCCAGACATCACGAAAATTTGAAAAAAACAGTGCATTCTCGGGGGTGGTGTGGTTGCAAATAACAGGTCGTTTGTAGTTTGGGATAGATATTGCTTTTTCTTGCAGGAAAGTTCCCCAAATTTGTTTGCTAATTTGTATCAGTGCACTGACAAAATAACTGGGAATTGTAGTGGTTTTGCAATGAAAAATCGATTGTCACTCTGAAATGTTTAAAAGGACATTGCATAAATTATTGTTTATTTGTTAATTCTTTATGAGAATTCTCATGACTTACCTCAAAATGATTTAGTATAATGTGCACTAAACAATCTGTAAACATGCTCAAGCTGGATCCAAAATTGCGTAAGAAGACGACGGATGGGCAAACAATAAACGCAATGGTAACACGACGAAACAGTTACCTGAACGATCCATTTCGTACTACATATGTATGGAATCTAGGATTCGACTGAGGGTTTTATTTCCATGTCTTGAAACCATGCAGGTACGTTTTAAGAATTTGGGCTGTGGAAAATTTCCTCCATAAACTTAGTTTATTACTTGAACGAATCCGCATTTGCAGGTAGTATGATCAGCTAAAAGACTTCGTTTTATACTAATGGTTTTCGTAGAAACGACTTTTAGACGCTAATAATAATCAGTCTATGTTAAAACTTCTTCATAAATAGTTTTGTCAACATGAGCACCACTAAAAACCCAAAGGTAGAAGTTAAATTCACTAAAACCTGATATTTTCAAATTTTTCGTTAACCCAAAGATTGGGGAAGTAAAAGAATCGAATGCACGTTAGTCTGTAGTCGACAGTTGCTGGCAGACTGGTGCTAGACCGTTCTGACTCTGAACTAAACGTATGTTACAGACTGAAAAATGAAGCGTATGCAGTATGTTCACATTGCATTAAAATCTAATAATATCAGGGCTGTCGGGCACTCTTCCTGTCGCTAAATGTTTATCCCTTTAAAATTATTTTCTCTTGGCAATAATCATTTTAATAATTATATCATAAATAATCATTTTTTATATTGCCTTGCAGCAATATAAAAAATGATTATTTTTCTAGTGTTAAGACAAAATCATAAAATGCAATTAAAACTCCGGAGAAACCCATTTGATCTAAAACACAATTAAAACTGGCGTGAGTAGCATTTAAGTTAAAATGCATTTAAAACTCAAGCAAATATCATATACGAGATCAGGAAAAGAAAATTCAGGTGGAAATCGTTTTAAAGGAATAATGCGCCGTAAGAATTAATACGCCGGCCAAGTATGCTCCGAAAACAGGCTACATATTGTAAAATGGAAATTATGCAGTACAACCATGCAAAATGCTTTTTTTAAATTTGATAGTATAGTATAGATTTTCTGCACTATGAATTTGTACTTGCTTCTGCATGGATTTGTCCTTTGTTCTGTGCATGGAGAGTAGAAAATATCGTGAAAGTTTTTGTACGCTGTTCTATTTCTCTTCGAACAGAACGGCATAAATTGTTCAGTAGAGCTGTACTTGAACGGCTGCGTTTTGTTAGTTCGTGCCGAGATAGATTTTTCCTTATTTTTGGCTAATCAGAACCTAGTTAGTTAAATGCATTCCTTAATTACTCTCGTGGAATAAAAGACCTGCCACATTTCTTTGTCGGGCTGTCATTTATTTGGAAAACACTATGAAATTCGATGTGTCAAGGGCTACGATTTATTTGTGTTAGCAACCAGTCATTTTTATTTATGGTCACGGTTTTAATCGTCGTTTCATTCCAGAGAGCTCAGACAGAAGCTATCTGGGTTGATATTCGTGATTCGAGGAAGTTAAAATAGATCATTTTTACCGGGTACAATTCAATAATATAGTTGCTTACGGACCGAGGTTATCTCCGAATAGTTTGCTTTGGACTTCGTCAAATCACTGTCATCTCCATATCTCTTCCTTCATATTCAGCATTCTATTTTACAGAAATTCTTTGTCCTCGTACCAGAGATTTCGTTACATATGGGTAGTAGTGGTCGTAATCTTACATCCGACAATCACATTTTGATGAAATCTCACGACATGTGGATTTAAAAAATAAGTCGTCACAATTATTTCAACTTACAAGCAAGTTATATAACGGAATAGTAACAAACGAACTTTGAAATATGTTGTTTCATGAAATCAAATACTAAAACAGGCAATAATTTGATAACAAACTCATTTTCGTTTTATGTTCTGATTACAGTAAGAAAACATGGAGAATTGTAGTGTAAACAAGTTCGAACTTAGATTAAACATTATTTGTTATATTCATTTTAAATTCCATTGCACTAAGCTTTCTCAACATGGAGCCTATAAGTGCACATTCATAAACATTTTGGCCATTCTGTGAATAAAATGGCAATAAATGTTCACTTACCCAAGATTGTTCAAAACAATCCATAAAACCTTGAAGTTGTTTCTTATTTTCTGAGGTTAACAGAGGGCAGTCTACATCTATATCTCTGGTGTCTTTTGGTAATATGAGAGCTGAAGTAAAGTGGAAACTCATTCTTCAAGCCATCTTACTAATTTATCGCTTAACAGGATTTAACGTTTACGTGATTGAGGTATGCAGACTAGCATTCGGTTTCTGACGCCTTCTATAATTCTTCGTATTTCTAAAGATACAGCGTCAGGAGTGTCCGGAAACACGGTAACGTTTGGACCTTTTAAAATTACAATGTTGGAGAAGGTATGCCACAGCTATTGCAAATCTTTGTTAACAAGTGGTTACCAAAGCCGTCGTCGACATTCGTTTTGCGGGCAAACTCAAAGTCCATCATGCCTGTTTGAAAACGACACTCTACATCTGTACAAAAGATCCAGCTTATACCCCGTCGAGGTTGACAAACTTTTGTACAGAATAGGTCCTGTTTTATCAAACGACAGGACAGTGTGTATATGTGAGACGGATGCGGGGTCGTAAAATTAATATTTTGGAGGGAGTCATGTACGTACACTTGGAATGAATTAAGGGCTCTTCTCTACATCTTCATCCTCGTCTCTCTTCCCAAAATTCTGGCATCTGTGTAGAGTGTAAAGCATACGCATTTGCAAGAGAGAAAGTGAGTCGTTGGTTCGTTCGTGAGTCTCTCAACTAAACTGAAAGCTACAAGTGGCCCAGTTAGCCACGGAGAAAATGGGCGGATGGATGAAGAGTGGAGCAGAGCCAGGAGCAGAACGAGGATGAAGAAACAGAAAAATCACATATAAAAAAGATGTAGAAAACCAGTGTAAGCAACTTTGATATATGGTTTTATACTAAAAAAGAAAGCTTCTTTACGGCAACGGAGAAAATGTAGTGGAGATGGGGTAGATATATATAATACGTGTGTATTAGCGATAGAGAAGTAGTAGCAGTCTAGTAGCATGTAGTCGTAGAGACATGACATACTCATACCAATAGCCGTAGTCGTAGAACTAGTCACTTAAACTTTTACTGCTAGTAAATGTGTTTGTATATACTAGTTTATTCCAAGGCAGCACATGAATATAAAAACTTATGACATGAAGGAAGACGTTCCAAAGAATAGAAACAAGTTTTCTCTTTGCTAAGTAACTGTTACATAGCTACATAATACATGCCTATAGTTCCAAGATGAAATAGAAAGTAGAAATGGGAGAGTTTTTTTATTGAAGCGCCCGAATGTCGGGCGCCAGGCTGGCATTTCGCCCGAAGAAATTGTTGCTGCTTCTTGCTCCATTTTATTACATTGCTCCATGTATGATCATGCTATGGAAGAAGTACTTCATGTTCTTATCTATCTAATCCTTTCATATATTCCATAAGTCCATGCGGCCGTCCCCTTCTCTCTAGCAGTTTTACAGTTTTGTAATAAGTGAATCCTCGTTTTTATTTGTGTTTGAATGGTAAAAAGTACATGGAATGGCGAAACTCATGGTGGCTAAGTGCGTGAGTGTAAGTGAATGCTGTATACTTATGATGAGCATTCAGTTAAATAAAATGAATTAGATGGAGAAAATTGAGAACGTTGAAGCTTCCCTCAATGCTTAATGGTGGGAGGAGGAGGCTCCTTTTATTTACTACATGGCACTGATGCCACTTCAATACAAGCAAACATGTGTTTAGGACCATGAGATTGCGTTAGCTAGCACACGCGAATGAAATAACCGGTACAAATGTAAACCACGTGTATTAATTAAAAATCCACATTATTTCTCATAACGAATTTACGTATGAGGAAACGCCAAAGTTATTTTGAAAATACAAACGTAGAAATGATGGAATTTTCATAAAAACATTTAGGTTGTACATTATAATTCCAACATCAATGGTAGTAATCTTCAAAATGTTTATTCTTGGGATACTACCATCTTAGTTTTGATATTTCAGCATCAATAATAGTTCGTCCGCCTTGGATACTATAGTAGCAGAGTTCTTCACAGTTGACAGCAACTAATCCTAAGTTCTTTGACAGTGATGCATGACGAACAACTTATTCTTGAAGCAGTCTCAACATAATTTTCATGTTCCTGTGCTAAAATTTTATGTTCAGTTCAAAAATAAAGGAAACTTAGCACAAGTTTTGAGTAAGCATTTGAAAATTCTCTTTTCGGGTAACTTTGGGAACCACCAATGCAATTATAGCAATATCAGTAACAATCATCACCAGTTTATAACACCCTTTACTACTGCGGTTTCCATGAAATTCCATATAAATATTGAAACGGTCCATTTTTATTGTGTATATTTCCTAACTATTTGAGCTTAGCACCATAAAATATAGCATATAGGTGCAGCATATTGATTCTTTGATAAAAGTGAGGCTGTACATGCATTAACGCAGCATTACTGATGAAATCGGGGCCAACTGAGATTTATTGTTTTAAAACCCTGATTGCATGAAAAGTCCCAGACTAACTTGGTTGATGAGCTCTAATCAGAGAGAACAGACTTCGGAGAACACGATGCGGTCACCCGCATAAAACGCGTTTGAAGTTAAGGGCTCCAAATTTCAAAATTACATTTTTCCATAGCTATATGCGCAAAGCATATGTGGCCAGCAAACCAGACTTTTTGCATGTGTGCAAACGTTCTTTCCGATTAAATGAGCCAGTATATCGTCCTGTGAGACATCTTACAGGTGCTGCAGAATCTATTTAGATTATATAGTCTTTTCCTTGCATTCTGGTTAAGCGTGTAGGGAAAAGTGCGAGTATAGTTTCATGTATATTTAAAGAGCACGAGACGAAGGTTAGCAGCTATACACATGAAGTGTGCTCCAGCACACCTTCAGTTTGCGTTTGTCTTTTGGATCTGAAGGATCAAGCTTTTGGTAGCGGTTCAATTGTAAGCGGTGTATTATCTGAGCGTAAGTTCTTGTGGGTGTTTCCTGGAAATGTTGGGAATATTAGTGAAGGCTGTGGTAAATCTTTTCAACTGAGTCTGAATTTCTGGTTTAGGTAATTTCCTGGTTTACAATCGGTTCGTTTGTTCATCCCAATTATCTCAAAGATACGAAGGGATTATCAGAAATGTTGCATCAACTTTGTTTTGCAATAATTTTAAAACGCAACGACATATTCAATCAATTTTTTCTATGTAGTTCCCCTTGACTCTAACACACTTATTCCAACTGTCCGTCAGAGCCGAAATGCCCCTGGAGAAAAACGATGGGCTTTAACGTCCAAGCTATGCTTTTTCACTTTTTCCCATGTTCGTCTGAATTGTACTTCCTCCCACACATGCCGTCTTTCAATTTTGGGAAAAAAAGTAGCCAGAGGGGGCAAGGTCAGGGGCTGTAATTAGGATGGTACAGTTTTATAAAACCGACTTCCTTTAATTTCGGCCTGACGACCTTTGGAGTATGACTAGGGGTATTGTCATGCAACAAGAAAACTCCGTCATCGCATTTGTCTTTTCCACCGTTTTTCATTTAACCTGTTTTTGTTTTTAAAAATATCAGCATACGTTAGCCCGGTCCAGTGTAGCACCCTTGTAGAAAAACTCCGCCAGTAAAACTCCTATCCGGTCCCAGAAAACAAATATCATGATCTTAGTACTCTTAGTAGATCTTACTCTTAGTAGATCTTAGTAGATGTTTTGCAGATAGCCTTCAATGGGGGCTGTGAACCAGGTAGCAGCCACTGTGATAACTGTCTCTTCGTCTCTTCCGCATAATGATGAAGGTATGTATCATCCCCCATCAAAATTTGTCCAAGGAAAAAATCTCTGTCTATCGAAAAAAGGTTAAGATTTTCTTGGCAGGCTTGCTCTCTTAACTTTTTTGTGCAGGTGTAAGTACTTTTGGAATCCACCTTGCACATCAAAGTGTGAGCCCCGAAATAACATGTAGTATTCTCCACACCGACATAACACTTATATTGACCTTATCAGCTATTTCTCGTAAAAAAAGTTGCCTGTCTTTCTCAACTACAGCTTTCACTTTAGCAACGTGCTTCTCGTCAGTTCCACTTGGAGGTCGGCCGGGGTTTGGTCTGTTTTCTAAGAATGGGTCACCACTACTGACTAGCTGACACCGCCTAATTATAGAAGATCGGTCTGGCAATGGATCCACATCACCTTTTTTAATTCCCTTCTTATAACTTAGGCGCAAAAACCCTTTGAAAAGTGTAGTTGCACCTGCGATCGAATTATTTGCTGAGTGAAAAATATGATTCTGGATGTAAAGAGCTGTAACTCAACATAGGAAATGACTAATTCTATGAATGAACTTTCGGTTGATAGCCAAGAAGTTTATCTCTCAGCGGATATGCAGATCACAGAAATTGATGAAGTCGTCTTTGAGATACGCGTTATCAAAGTTGATGCAACATTTCTGATAATCCCTACGTAATTGCTGCGTAGTCAGTGGTAAGCAATTTCTTTTGAAGAGTTTTCACTGGAAGGTTCAATGGTCACAGGTTTCGAATAATGAGTTTAAAACCATTATTCGTTTGTATTTATTTTTAGCCTTTTTGGTTTGGGTATAAGATACCAGAGTGCTAATTACTCGGGGATCCACCTCATCGGAGCCTAGGATTCTCGCATTTCCCGTGGCCTACTTGCTGTCTATTTTTCCTGATCAACTCACTGTCAGCTTTCCCACGGAATACCTCAAGCAGGGTAATTATAACATAATATTAAGTGGTTGATTATTTTTACGAACTTTGGGAAGTCACAGGAAGTCCTGTTGACCAACAAAGTTCCCACGGCCACTTGGGAGTCCGATATAAGCAAAATGCTGAACGGTTCCTCTGCAAGTCCTTCGCTAACGATGAGTATAATTGTAAATATATAAAGCTAGTGAGTCGCGTTTTGATAGTCTCCTACCTAATTGCGCAATCAGGTCTAGTCTAGTTTCTCCTCGTATTTTTCTACAGAGGTTAGTCTGACTAGGATGATATTTTAGTTAAGCCTACGTTTTCATTAGCTAAGAGTACCGTTTTTTCTTTTTATTTGGGAAATCTATTTCAAATGTTCCATAATTCATGATAAATAAATGATTTCCGTACTTTTTTTTCTTAATTCAAACCCATTTTTGTACAAGTTGATTCATTACTGGACGGCTAAATTCGTTTTGTATTCTCATAAAAGCAAGGGCTCATGCCCGATTTTTCATTAATTTCATCCAAATTCCTTGGCTCATCATCACTACATTGAAAGAAGAACTCCAATCTCCCAATTTTCCGAAGAGATTGATTATAAAATCATAGGGAATCAAGCATCAAAGGCTTTCTTTCCCTTTTCAAAATAAACGCCCCGTGACAATATCTCCTTAGCATGAAATTTTAATCTATGCAATTTTTTTCGGGTAATTTGGAATTGCTAATTTGAGTCAGTTTGTACTGTAACTGGAAGCTCTGTTTTGCTTTGGTTTAAATTTTTTGGGCCATAAAGTACGTTATAAATATGAGTATGCAGACTGGAAATCAAAACATCGTTCGTTCGTTCTTGCAAAAGTCTTGTAAAGAGGTATTTTTTGTTTAAAAAAATATATTGTGAAAAGTTTGCAAAAATTGTCTGAAATAATTACTCATAGTCAAACTAAAGTGTGTTTACATGTTTTTAAAAACCTGGAAAGGTGCATGTTGGATGGAACTATAATCCTTCAAATTGTACCCTAACAAGCTCATTTCAAGTGTTTCGTCATCCATCACTGTGTTGGAACAAGTAATTGACTAGAATGTAAGCTAGTTACATGTATCGACCTATATTCGGCATTTGCATCATGGTCTGCCTGCTCAAGTCTCGCTGTCATGTGTCGTCCCCACCCAACATAGTTTTTCCATTTTTCAGGCAAGCAAAACGTTCGTGGTCGTACTGTGCTCAGGAATAGATTGAAAGTCAGTGATGCACTGGCTAGGGAGTGATTCCACTTTTTAATGGGGAAACTTGTGGTTTGTTCTTAGCAAATACAAATGTGTTCATATTCCAGGTTTCCTACAAACCGCTACACAAAAATAAACAAAAATTTAAAAATGTACTGTATTCCCTTCATTTTGAGGAAAGCTTTTCAAGGCTTTTGGAGCTCATTTTGAGGAAAAGATGGTATCCATTCATTCCTCTCATGTGGGAGTTGAAGAAGGAGAGTCAAGAATAGTAAAACGCTTACTAGAAGGTCTCGATAAGATTTTTGGCAGTTGTGTGGCATAATATCGCCATTTTCTTTCAGAACACAGGGACAGATAGGACAAAGACAAACATAATGGATATTATCCATTTTAATGTACTGATAAGCACTGGAATACCCCAAGTATCTTGGGAACTCCATTTTTGACCAAAATGGAAATAGGTATAATATAATACATATATTCTCTCTTTATGTCTCCTTTCCTTTTCATGATCTCTTCCCGTTTTTTCACGAGCATGGCATCATGATAGAGAAAGATGTAAGTTGTTGCTCTCACTGTAATAACTACTTCATGCATGCATAACAATCCAATGCATCACTGCTAACAAGACGACGCGAGCGTTTTTCCAACAACAAAAAACGAGGAGAATAAGACATCATTGCATTGTATTCTAATATTCTATCCCATTCCCCATCCTCCCTATAATAATACACGTTCCTCCGGAGAAGTAAATAAGGCAAGAAGATTGTATCTTTTGAATGTAATAAAACTGACTTGCAAATGGAAAATTCGTTGTAAATCGCCCTTGTTGTTGCTTACCCTCAAAAACCGACTTGTTTTCTTACTCTTTAGATGGATGGATGCATGTAAATATGGTAAAATGTGTGAATAAATAGCGCAGCCTTTTTTAGAAAACAAGAACGGTACAGGCTTGAATTTCTCAAGGAGCGACGCAGTAAACTGACTTGGCTTCAAATGAGGAAGGCACCATCCTGCTCCTGCTGTTTTTCATGTAGGCATGAAATCGTGTTAGTTGAGTTTAAGTTGTTGTTTGACATACCAAAAACGAAAGCTTATTAAGCCCTAAACCAACCATAAACTATGATAAACATGCTCATTTTCAAGAACCGAATACGACAAACCGAGGTGTAGCGTCTAAAGCCATGGGCCAGACGTGACGATTGCCGCATACTCTTAATGATACATCAAAAGACACTCTCGGATCTTGCTGTAATGGATCTTACATTACTACATTATGTTTAGTGGCTGTATGACTCGTTGTATTAAACAAATTATATTTTGATATTGGTACTATAATGATGAGATGATACTAAAGGCAACAAAACACGTCGCGCCGTTTTTGATTAATTAAATCAATTTTTTAAGCATGTTTGTTGTATCAGAAAAATTTGTTCGGCATTAAAACGCGACTTGCTGACATCAGCAAAGCATGTGATTTAGTCAGTATCAAGACGACGTTTGGTTACAACACCGAAGCATTTAGTTAGTTACAATATTTAACATTGTGGCCTGTTTATTATTTTAGCTCTATAGTTCCTGTGCTATATTGCCTTCATTTAACGATAGTAATTTTAATCGGACTCAAGCTACGGCTGGCTACAACAAAATCTGAGTGTCTGTTGATGTAGCATGTAGAGAACATGGCGATTACTGCTGCTAATCACGGCGTGTGGTTTTTACTACCACGACTTTTGATGCACAACCCAAGAAAAGACTTTTTCTTAAAACAGCTTAAAAAAGAGATTTCTTGTTTTTGTGAAACAGTAAATGTTTATTCAGGCTCACAGTAAATGACTATTTTATTTTACGGGGACAACAGAAATTAAACAAGGATAAAAAATACTGAATGCTTGACAGAATACAGATTCTCCAGTTTTTCACATCTCATCACGGGTTCTTGAAGCAGTATTTAACAAAAATTCCTAAACAAGGGTTTAGAATGGATGTAAAATGGAAGAATGTGCAAGTATGTCTTTTGGCAGGTGAACGCCTTAAGACGACTTCAGGATTAACTTTATTTTTGTTCGTCTTACTTCATAATCTCTGCACTCCTAAACAAAACGATGGAATCAAAATGAAAACGCTACTTTTTATGACCACATGCTTCCAAGACATAAATACGCGAAAGCCATCTGGATATAATGAATAATGGGAGATAAAAGAGCTGTGGTTTTTAATTTGCATAATAAAACTTGCCAACAACAGTGCTTAGCTGGGCGAGGAGTTTACCCAGGTTTATAATAGATAGAGTAACACTTAAAGCTGTTTCATTGGAGCTTTTAAGGTGAAACACGTTAAAAGTTGCAGAACCCAGACGAGTTCGGTTAAAATCATCTGCATATTTGTGGGCTATTACTATTTATGTAGAAGATAGTGGCAGAAGGTATTTCCCCTTTAATTACGGTATAAAGTAACGATACATGGTGTTTTACCAATTTGTAAAGATGACTTCTTTCTGTATCCGTTCATTTTGGTGCAGGTAATTTTTCTACAATACTATAGCGTTAGAAGGCATCGTGTTTAGTTGAGGTAAAACGTAACAGTAGCCGTAAAAACTGACGACTGTTACACCAATTTGCTAAACTATATTTTAAATTTTCTAGTAATGCACCAAAGTTAAACAACTTTTCATGAGGAAAAACTTCGTTGAGGAAATTATGCGAAACTGCGGCAAATCGTCAAAATTGTACATTTACATTTTGGTTGTACAGTTATTCTAAATTTCTTAACGCGAACTGATTCTTTCTACATTTTGAATTATTACTCGTATGTGCTTACCTAGAAAGAAAATTATGAGCGGTCTCCATGATGAGAATGCAATATTCTTGGACAAGGGAAAAAGCCAAAAGCATTTTATAACACTGGAGTAGCAGTTATACGTGTGACTTGTATGCTTTTTTATCCATCCAGAGGTCGCAAAATCACTTACGACTGCACTCTCACGTAAGCATCTACCATTACGAAGAATTTAATATTCGCCCTACCTCAGCTTGTGGCCAACAAAAGTTATCACTTTTCTTGTCCTCATTCTCAGTACCACCAAACCACTATGTACAACAAATACCTTTCATTATTATGAAAGTAATGAGATACTTTGCTTACTCCTTTAAATTAATGTCCATCCATTAAGATACACCCTCTGTGTTTTCTCAGTAATAAAATGGGAGTGTAGGTACTATATCCCCATCCAAAAGGTCTACACCCCGTAACATCGACCGCAAAATATCTCCAGAAAAAACATCGAGTCTTTTATACTCAATGTGCATCCAACGACTTGTGTTTTACACTTAAAATGCTTTCAATGAAATTTCATTTACTGTCATAGTTTTTGTTGAAGAGAAAACATGTTTAAGAAAACTTCAGAATGAGCGACCTTCGGTCATACATAAGAATATAAATATACATTGACTTTAAAGTTCTTTTATAAATGGAAATCAATTTTTGACGGGGACATTTTGAAAACCGACCACATGGAATTCGACCTTAACCAGTCGATTTAAGTGACCATACGATAATATGCAAGTAGTTGTAACCTAACAATCTCTTTTTCATTGGAGGTAGGAGATGTGGGAGATGCTCTCTTGTCATAATAATACACATGCTTTTAATATTCTTGTTTTTGGCCATGTTCTGCTTTCTCTACTGACGGCAGTAAGGAATGTAGGATACTGCACTGCCTTAATGCTTAATGTCTGCGCTGTGAGAATTTTTACATCTATTTATTACGTGCCTATTCTTACGTAACACAACGGTGTTGACTTGCCTGTTTTTAAAATTTCACCATGAGCATGTTTTTTGTAAAAAAATTATCTAGATTGCTATTTTCTCTCTGTCGTGCTCGAAGGAAAAAACGACAACAGCTTGCCTGTGATACTGGCTTGATGGTGTCATAAAGTCAAGTTATTTTTTGCCCACTCCAATTTCACCTTATACATCTAAGGATGGTTGGCTAAAAACAATTTACGAGTGGTGGAGTGGGTGACCCGGTGTACGTACATAATAGTCGTTAGAATTAATTGGTGCTGATGCAAAAAGAAAACTCTCAGCTGGTCCTTCTTTTGTTTAATGCACAGTCTACATTATGTAATATATATAGTTAGTTGTGAGATTTCTAACTTGTGAGTTGAAGCTTTTTTGAGTCGATTCATTTGCTTCCCAGATCCGAGTCGGAAGCAACTGTCAAGGAGCTTACAAGTTCTTAAATACATAGCAGAATCTGCAGGCTTCATGTAATAAACTATGGTATATGAATAAGATTTGGTTAAAGCTGGATACTTAGGTCCGTAAGTGGTAGTACGGATGGCAAAATTATTTTCAAATCGGTTAATGTTTGTTGATCAGTGGCACATATACGGACAATTTATCAGCGATGCAAAATTCATTCGATATCCACACTACTCTTTAGGTAATAATTGGTATACAGCATGGCAAGGTTACCCGCTTAAAAGGAGACCACGAAGATCCAAAAATTCGGTGTAGTTTTGTGACACATCTCGTGGTTTTGGTACTTCGTTCCTTCAAGTTCTTTGCAAAGAAAGAGGAAAGGAAAAATAGTATCAGAATTGTATATAAACGTGTGTAAGAGACACGGTAAGTCAGCGAGAAAGTGTGTATTTTTACTTTCACTTTATCTAGTCTCACTGAAGTAAAAAAAGGGGCACCGAAAATAGACCATCATTATAAATTATTAACGGAGCCCACGTCACACTAACTTTGCCATAGATCTTTTACGTTCTGTTTTACACAGTTCTAGAGATACTTTAACATATTCAACGCGTAACTTGGCCAAAGACTGGCGGCCAAAAAGTTTATCTCGAAGCATTGCATAGCACATACACTCCGAACCTATCTCATAAATATAATAAACACAAATACGATTTTCGGCATACGTTTAAGATGTCACTTTTGAAACACTCCATGTTCACCTTTTTAAATATGTATGGTTTTCAGTTTTTTAGGTTGTCGTATCACATTTTTTAAAAAACTACTGCCGCAAATCAAATATATTTGCCACCTTTTTGCGTAATGCGTTCAACTGTTTTTCACACTCTTGAGAAATTAGAGTATGAGATTTCTTGTAAAAAGTACCTGTGTAACTTACAAAGTAGCTACACTATTCGCTCATTTCGCTCTTGTATATTCATTAGGAACTCTTGAGGTCTATCTATTCACCTTAACATGTTGCAAAGGGGGCATTGTGAGTTTAAAAAAAAAATTTTTAAATTGTGACTTTTGTTGTAAAATAGTTGCTGTTAGGTTATTCACCTTTCTTCCAGATTGCCTCAGCAAGGAAAAATGCAAGTATAAGTTTATAACATAATAGAATGTGTTCAACATGTTATTCTTCTACTGAGTTGTCCGTCTGTCTGTCTGTTCACGCTCTCCTGACCACATACATTAACAGATTTGTATAAAATTTTGCATATGCGTAACATTTCTTACGGCATTCCCTGTGCCAACTTTCAGACATATCCGTCAATGCATTCGAATGTTATGAGGGCTAAAGTTCAAAAATCGTCAAAAACTTGTCTTGTGCTGGTCAGCTAGTTTAAGCAATTTAGTCCAAATTTGGCAAATAGGTAATTGGCTCTACAGTACACCTTTAACTATAAAGTTTTAGTGAAAACGCATTCAGCTACGTAGCTCATTCCGTTTACGCGGGTTTTATTCAATATTTAACCTGCTAGACTTAAGAAGCACAAATCAAAAAATTAACAAGCAGAGCTACGTAGCTAAATGTGAGAAAATAAACCACAAAAGTTACTTTTAACAACTGAATCCATTTCATGTAATAATTGAAAATTGGATTCAACTTCAACTCATCACAGTAAATATATGTACTAGTTTCGTCACAGTCTGGCGAGCTTAACTCTGAATGCTTTATCACTGAATGGTATAAGAATGCTCCCACGCACGGTGGAGTAGTATCTTGGCCGAATTTAGCCCATAACCATTTAAAGTATGGAATCATGCGAGAGTACGAACAGAGAGGCTGACAGACAACTTAGTAAAGCTTCTACTTGCTGAATTACATTCTATTTATTATAAATGGACGAAGTAGTAACACATTATACAATGTTAAACTTTTCAGCCTCTTCCTCATTCCAGTTGCTCTGAACATGAATTAAAATGAAGAACGAGAAAAGTACCAAGTTAAAAAATGAATTCTTTTTTGAGTAAAGATAGATAAAGGATGTCTGGAAGGTATATACTATTGCATCATCGTTTCACGAATGCTCGTCCAATCCATCATTATTATTAAAAAGCGCGAGCAGAAGCTCCTTTATGGTGTGTCAGTTCGTCTGTCCGAACTATCCTATCTATTGTAATTTCAAACTCGTTTTGTGAGATTTTCATGGTTCTTCTTTTAATCCATAGTTTGAGTTAATGGCATTTTTAACAGCAATTTTGGTTGAATTCTCCTGTTAAAATCCGTGAACTTTTATTGCATTGTATATGACATTGACATAGGACATATTGTAACAATTGACAAATTAATTTTATTGTATTAAAAATTTCATTTCACAACCTCTTGCTACTTCGCTTACTGAAGTTTCTAACGTTTTATTTCAGCCAATCTTTCAGACCATTCTAGGTATATTGTGGTGGGGTAATGAGATTCCAATTTTGAGGAAAACGAAACTACAAAAACAAGATGATAACGTGCATGCAGCCAGCTAATGACAATGACATTACTTGAGGATGAAATGATGATGATCATGTCATGTCTTGCAGTATTGCTCTCATCCACATTTTCCCATACTCTTTTGATTAAATAACATGTATAATACCATCCATAGAAGAAGCTAAGCTCCTTTTTGATTTATCCTGTATGTCTGTATTTTTGTTCAGCGTTTCGTTTCGCAACCATCGGAGATGTTAAAATGGGTTTATTACTAGTCCACAGCGTTTCTTTCGTTTCATCGTTGTCACGTTTATAAAGGTTTATTTATCGTATGATATTGGTGGGTTTTTATTCAGTCTGTGTTTTATACGGAATGATTATTTGCTGCTATTTTATGGCATATCAATACGAGATTAAGAGAAAATGTCAGAACCACAATTCTGCTCGAGTCTAAAAGTCAATCAACTACCATCTAAAAGGTCAACAGATTAGAACATGCAATCCTTTTATGCCAGTTGTACCGTAACAGAATATCGCTTATTTAGTGAAAACATTGTTTGCTAGTCTGCCGGATATCATTCTTAAATATAAATATATAGTATAAATATATAACTGTATAAACATGTAATATACTTAGTTTATGATTATGTTGTAGTTAAACAATAAAGCAGGTACAGTTGGCAGTCATAAGAATACGTAATGCGGGAAAATAAAACGTGGTAACATACATACAGATACAAGCCAAGCACCAGGATCCTGACCTTACGTTTCACCTGTATTTTCGAACAGTGCACCATTGCTTTCTGTTATACTTAACTTTCTTTAACTTTGTTGAGTAAGTCCACAAATAATTCTCAATAACTGATTTAGTTTAGTATTATTTAGCTGCATTTATAATTTTGTTAGACATGAGCTTTTCATATGATGTACCCCAGCGTAAAATTACAGCCATTTTGAGTGAATTGAAAAGTGGACTGTGGCAAACACAGACATTAAAGTTGTTTGGTATATGAGATGCTAAATAATGTTTACGTAAAAATAAACCTACGGTACCAACAAAGCTTCACGTATCGTTCTCTTACTCAACATGGAAATGAGTGAGCATAGGAGATCATTGTTTTGATGCACATAATTAGTTCAATTCTTCCGATTTAATCTTCCCCTCGTGATTTAACCACTCTTCAGTGATATAATCGCACTCACAAAGAGGAAAAGTAGTTAATGCAAGTATTTTGTACAATTTATAGCGTTGTGTTGTCTACATCGTCACAAGTATCATTGGTAAAAAGTGAAAGCAAAGAAAGTAGACAGCATACAGACAACAGAAGCAAACCGGAAACGATTCACTCCCTCACAGGCTGTGAGTCACAACAAACTTGTTGGTATTGTGAGCGGGTAATCTTGGTATCTTGGCAAGAGCGAGCTATTTTGAATGAAGCGTCCTTCTTTTTTTTTGGGTGAGGAGGGAGATTAAGTCATTTAGTCTGCGCCGGTCTTGAGGACAGAGCTGTCAGTTTTTAACCAGCTTCGTTTAGTTAAATTAATTTGAACTAATGATTTTGAATTCAGTTTGGGTTTTGATTTAAAAAAGAAAATTTGAAGGTTTTAAATATGAATTAAAAACTATGCAAATTGTGTTTTTCTGTAACTTGCCAGTGCTAACTGCAAGGGTAATAATATAATTGGTATGCTGATAGCGATGAAACTACACCAACGAAAATATTTCCGTCTGAAGGAAATTAGCTGGGAAGCCCGTATATGTTAGTCTTTTACTTCAATGCTAGCATGTACAATAAGCAAATCTTTGTTTTTCATGTGGATCCCTACTTCAAAATGTGATAAATAAAGCCTCACACCGCCATCGTATACCGAAAATCCTGAGCACGAAGGAGATAAAAAATTTAATGAAAAGGAAGAAAATGTTCGATGTCAGAGGAAATGAATGGGAACCGTTTCTTGAAAGAGATTCACGACATGACAAAGATACACCGAGAGTAAGCATGAGATTTCTACTTCAGCTTTGTGCAGAGAAAAAAGTGAAATGGTGAATGGAGAGAAGAGATGATGGTGGCGGCGGAAGGATGGAATAATGTCGAATTTGGGGCTTAGTGGAAACGTACGTGCAACGTACAAACTGGCAACAATAAAAGCATGAGGTTGGGGGAAACGTGTAGGTTGTCTTGTATAGCAGCACTGACAGCAGCGCAGGTAGGCAGCTACTATGAATGACTCTTCTTGCCATTAAAAACCGAGTGTCACAAGAATTTATATAATATTATTCTAGTTGTGTGTGCCGCCGCACTTCATACATCAAAATCTTAGTGTGCTTACTTCAATCGAATGTGTTCGACTGTGTTCTGTTCCTTAGTGCTTTTTCTACCAACCGCAGCTCTCGACACAAGATTTTGAAAAGGGTTTACTTTGACTAAAACTAATATGTTTGTGTACATTATACACGTAGTTATATACGATCATGCAAAAGTATTATGGTGTTTTTAGTCTACACAAATTTCATCCATGTAAGGCATGTAGGTACTGACGATGTAAGGCACCATTCTATTTTTATTTCTTGACTAAGGATGATTATGATGGTGTTCCATTGCTGACTAATACATCTTAACTTTATTATAACTACGAGCAACATTTAAGTTATTCTTTTCTATTGAATTGCATTGAAAAGTAATTTTGTTCAGTCGAGAATTAATTTTCTAAAAGAAGAAACTTTGTCAAATCCGTACGGAATTCTGGAGGAGTAACTTGGAGTTGAACAAGTTTCTTTATGGGGATATAAAAGTTATCTAGTTCTTCTTCACTTGGTGGAGACTTGCTCGTGGTCTTCTGGAAATCAACAACCAATATGAAACAATAAAGTTGGTATTTTTCTCATGGTAAAATACAAAAAATTATCCAATGGGCTCCTTAAATTAGGGAATTAAGAGAGGCATTATTAGAACATTTCCAAAAATAGCAAAGCCCTTGAGATTCATTCATTGATTGCAGGTGATGATATGACTATAGCGTAGCGAACATACTGGGATAGTATAGTATGTATACAGTCTTGTATAAATGCTAATGATATAACCTTCACCGAAACATGTGGCAAGGTTAGCACCTTCTTCAGAGATAGACTGAATGTAGGTAAGTGGTAAAATGGGCATTCTGCAACATGCCTTCCAAATTAAAAAGAAATTTCTTTCTTTCACGGAGAACGTTGAAGAGAAGTGTGAAGAAAAGAGTTCATTCACTCCAGGGATCTTATAGTGCGATAACGCTGAAAAGACAGCTAACTGTCCATTGTCTATCTACCCATCTCGTGTAAGAGGTTCATATCAGTCAGCATTTCTGTACCGTGTTATTACGCATTTCTTAGATACGCTTCTCTAATTGTTGTATAAGTTCTCTAACGAAACTTTACTGCATAACACTTATTTGTAAGATTTGAGCAAAAATATTTTAGAACAAATGCTAGTCAGAAATCTCAACTTTTATGCGATATTATTTTATTAGAAAATACAAAGTTATTTTTAGAAACCGAAGTAAGGTATGAGGTAAGCAGAACAGTGTATCGTAGGTATTTGAAACGTAACAGGATCTTCTCATTGACGAAATAAGATTTTAAACTAGGTATATTCAAATTATTTCGAAATGAGACGGGAAATAACTTTTTAAAACTAAACATAAACGATTGGGGACCTTCTTTCCATTTTAGAACATCTTATAAGTTTTACAAACTCACATGTGCAAATATAGTCGATAGAGAAGCAAAATGCGACACATTTACACATTCATGCAAAATTTCGCAAGTTCGCCACAACTTGGAAGATTAGAATTCGAAATGTAACATATTTGGCTGTGTTGGGACAACACTTTGATTAGGATAGAAATGTTTATTGGCGTTACATTAGTAGCAATCGAGAGTTAACATATGCAAGGGCCCGAAAACAACAATGACTTTCACCATTATCTACCACTATATAAGTGCCTTCTTCTCTCTTTAGCCGGAGGTTGATACAACCCAGTGAAATCTGAAAACTCCTTCTCTTGGTTCATACCGACTAACTTGATCAGCGAAAAGAAATTTCTGTAGCAGCTGTAGGAAACAGCTACTTTGAAAAGATCTCCTATCTATGAAATTTATGAAAAATGACAAACAATTGGCCTCATTCATTGCGCGAATCCAGACCACAGAATTGAGAGAAAGAATGTGACAAGCAAGTTTTAATAGCTAGTACACGACCGAGCGAACAATGTAACTGTATTGTGTACTACAAGACACTAACAATAAGACGAATATGACGGCTATCATGTAGTTAATGTTATATTGTAGACTTGATTGTTAAACTAGCTCAACTGTGTCTCAGAAAATATAATTTAATGAAATTTAATCGCCGCGAGCTTAAAATTCATGTTTATTTTGTTTTCCACTGCAAACAGTACTGGTTATCTAGAGCTTTTTCAGTTATTACGCATGTATGCCTAACTTAAGAAGATTTCTAAAAGTTGTCAAGGTTTTTGACGACTTTGTATATTTTCAAGGTGAATTTTTTTATACAAGCAATATAAGTTCACTTGTGTACATGTGTATTACCAACGATCGAGTTTTAATACTTACTAGCTATACAATTTATTAACTTGCTTTAATTTAGTTAAAAGTTCATTATTTGGGCAATATTACTAATATCTAGTCCATCAGCTCCAGTCGTAAAACGTAGCTGCACTCCTATTGAGTTTTGAACACGGTTAGGCTGGACTTGTTTTATTCCAATACAACACTTTCTGGCCATTTATATCACTTGTACGTTTATACTTTTTACATTGGATTGGAGTCTAATAAAATAAATAGCAAAATGTTTGTCTATGAGTCCTTTCGAATCTCTGTAAATCATAACAAGTAACTTTGCAGTCAATCCTAATATAAAATAGGCGCACTAGTTGAGTGCGTTTGAACTTGAGATAGGAACATTGAAGCAAAAGTGAAGGCACATTATTGCGTGCTCACACTCGAAATCGCACTTCATTTCAACCCATGTACTTTCACAGTAAAAATGGATATTACTTCAACGATCACTTGAAGTACAACGAAGCAAGAAAAAAGTTGGCAGAGAAAGCAGTGGTTTCAGTGTGTACATTTGTTAATATATTTTCCACAAAGTAACATCGACGGAACTGCAAGCAAGCATTGAAAAATGAAAACATTTATTTCCACTTTCATATTGCGTTTTGCCTCCCTCTTAAATTAAATGCATGGGATGGGAATATACATAGATCCGTCACTACAGCTCTATGAACTTTTATCATTGCGTGCCGTACCAGCTTTTTTCTTTTGTCTTTCCTTTTCTACGAATGGATGCAAGCTAGCGTTCTTGTTTTCGTTTTCTCCCTCAAAATTGGTTGCATGGCCATTAGCCAATATTTCTCCTTCAATCCTCGCGCTTCTCCCTCAAGTACGTCACTTTTTCACCGACGGTTGTGTTGGTGCAATATATCAGTTTTTGAGAGCGCTACCATCAGTAGCCACAGCTACACATCACCTGCAATATTTTATTATGTCGTGTCTCCATCGCTTTCATTTCTAAGAGGAGAAGCCGATTATTGCATAGCAAAACTATTTTATTGTTGCAGCTGTCATCAATTTCACTCTCCATCCATCATAATAATTCCGTCTAAAAAATCAACCATAACATTCAGACCAGTATGAAAACTGAAATGCGTGTGTGTAGGACAAGCAGTAAACCATGTTCTAATATTGAACGCATAGTTTTATTAATGAAAAAGAAATATTCTCTATCGTGTCAATTTTTAGTAGTCTATTTGTTCAGAGTTAGGCAGTTTTTTTTATTGTGTTTCATACCGCATGCTGTTGGGTAAAATACGCTAATACGCAATGCTGGCGTCTCCATAATGGCCACTACAATTTGAAGTATAGGTTAAGCAACGTATAATTTGTATTAGAACATGTTAATGCGATTTAAATTTTAACAAGGAATCCTTGTTTTTACAACTTACTTTCTAGATTTCTCAATCACTAATTAATCCCAAGCATTTTTTGATAATCATTTCAGATAGAAAAGTTAAATCGAGATTATTAATGGTTAATTAATTAATCCTTATCGTCCTTATATTCTACGGATTACGGGGATCTCATTCTAAGTAATTATTGCTAATAAAGTTACACTGGATTTAAACCTATGACGCATATTTTATATCATGCAGTAATTTCTTCTTTTAGTAGGGTGTTAAATTGATTAAAATTACCGCATTGTATGGAAAATGCGAAATGTGCTAATATTTGTAGTTGACAAACGGTTTACTTTCTACTGCCTTAAACCACCTCAACCGTCACACCTCAATGAACTCCCAATTTCGAGAGTTAAGTGGCATTAGAGGAACAATGTTCAAGGACTTTTCATTCCTATGACCAACAACAACTAACAAGATGTATGTTAAAGCAGTGTCAATTGCAGATATAAATTATGTTGAACATGATTGATTGAAATCCCAAGCCTCTTTACTCACTCGAAAACAAGATTTCATTCACAAGTTAAAACACAGGTGAGCTGGTGCTTTTTCCCTCATTAAATATGAATTACCGATAGCATGCCCCTGTGAATTCTGTGATGTTACGGTAATCCACAAGCTTTTCATTTGCATTGGGCTAAAAATAATTGAGTGCATTTGTTTGGATTGGCCCAACGCTTCTCTTGAAATCTATTGTCATGCAGAAAGTCAACACGTTCTCATTTCACGAAAAACCAGACACCTTACCGGCATCTCGTCGAGTTATTGGGCCAACTATTGCCCACCTCCACTTTCTCCGGACTTTTTAATTTGATGTATGTAAAATTTAAACCACATGTATACAGGGTCTTTGAAAAAGAGTAAATAAATATCAGCAACTCCAAAAAGCTAAAGAAGTGTAGTACGCGTTTTTGGTGCTGAAAATATGCAAATATACAAGGGAACCGATTTTGTTGATTTAAAAGTTTTCCTCAAAAGTTACAAAAAAGTATATTGTGTTTTGCTTTTATGCAACACCGAATAACTACAGTTCACTCGAATGCAGTGCAGCTGTAACATACACATTGTGTTTTAAAGTTGCGACTAAACGAAACAAAACTCTGACTGATTGTATGTTGCAGTTGAGAAATAGCTTTGATTTCCACCACGTACGCAAACACTAGCAAGGACGTCTTTGTTAACGAATATGAAAGATTATGAATAATTGGCGATGGTGAGGATAATAATATTTTTACACTTAACTCCCCAAAAGTATATTATACTATGACACTCTCTCCACATACTGTTTATCTCTAACGCAAACCCGTTTGTAGGTTTTACAAGTAGTGTCAGTAAAAAGTAAGAAGAGGTTGTAAATCACTCACTTTCCTTCTGCCTTCTTTTTTGTTTTATGTGCTGAGCTTACTAAAACTCATGATTTGCAATACTTCGTACATACTTTCATTTCACACACCATGTCAGTAAAAACTCTGTCCCAGTTTCAGCAGACAAAAACGAGAAAAGCGGTGTAAACAATGGGAAACTTACTTTAGCAGCTGCTCCTTCTAAATATTATTCCACTCTTTCTTTTTTCAGAAGAAATGTCTGCGCTGATTGCAAGTCATATAATTCCAACAGAGTAAAATAGAAAGTAGAATGTTGCGTATGCGTGTCTTTTTTGTTTTCAAAAGACGGCAAGGAAAAGAAAGGAAGGAGAATGAAATTAGCATGCGCTTTCAAACTTCAACAATGAATATGAATACACACATATCACGGTTGACTTGCACTTGCACCCTAGAGAAAAAACCACAAAGTAAACGGAGAATGGTTTCCTACTCCTACATTCATTCACTTGAGTGTGTGACGACGAGAGAAAAGGGATGGGAAATGAAGATTTTTGGGGATTCTGGAAACTGCCTCATTTGTTCGTGCTCTCCCGTTTTCCAAAATACGAAATGAATGAAACCTCTACTTTGAGACTCTTTTTTTATCATTTAGTTGGAGCGCTAGTTAATACCAAAAAACAAGAAAACGGTGTTTACTAGCTTCGTCAAATCTCAGGAGAAGTTTGAAGGTTGAAATGAGAATGAACGGAACGTAACAGCCAAATAACTTGGAACAATTGTTAGTCGCTCGTAGTCACATTAGGTAGGTGGAAGTTTTTTGGAGAGGTATCCCCACGATCAATACACACAAGTATTTTTATGAACCGGACGACCGGTACGATTTTATTTTAAATGTACAGGAATATTGCACAATACCTTTACCTGTACTTATAAAATACTTTTGCTAAAAGTCGAGACTGTGAAACGTCAGGTAGCATTCATTTTCTGAAGATTACAAATGTATTTTATTGTTGTAAGAAGTGGGGATATCTATCATTAGGCTATTTTTCTCTCCCCTTCAAATAGGACACTGAGAAATAAAGGCACATGCAGCTAAAATTACATCAATAATGTTGGTGTCTCACACACAAAGAGAGAATGGCAGAGAAGTGGGATACGATTTCCGGAAATCGATACTATACTGTATACTTAGGTTAGCTACGGTCTACAGTTTTATCTATTTGCGCCAATGTGCTTGAAGGAGCATAAATGCAAAAAAACCGTAGGCTAAAATTATAACACACTCTCATTTCGACTACTAGCACTAACTTATACGGAGAACCAGTTTATGTTTCCCCTCATTTATTATGTTAAAAAGACGGAAAACGCGACGTGAAAGTGGGTTGTAGTGACAAAACGCATAGCTCTTAAGTTGATTGATATGTTTATATTATATTATGTAACTTTCACGCTTCCATTATCCTTGTCAGAAGGAAGAGAACAATGAGAAGGGAACAGGCAAAGAGGAACTACTAAGCTAGCTAGCAATGAGAGAAACAGCGGCAACAAATTTTTTGCATGCCACTTGTAAACTCCACAATAATAAAGAACACATTCTTTATGCTCTATATAACAGCACGAAAATATGACTAATGGGTTGTCGTGTCCATTGTCATTGGAAGAGAAGAGGGCTTTGGGAACCATATTCCTGTCCTGCCAATGGCTACACGCACGAATGACGTAACACACATTAAATAAATGTCCACAGTAATTCACATACCCATTTAATTCTGCTCGCCAGCAAAAGCCGCCCAACTCAAACTGCCATCAACTTGAAGGCGCCATTGGGTTCTTGCACCTTTTCTTGCATAGTTTTCGTTTTTTCGAACAACTATTTTTAAATACAACAAATAATATAAGTGCTACCTGCTTACTTAGTTTGTAACCTTTTTCAACGACACTTTTACTATGTAAATCATTCGACTGACATGATGGCAGTACAATTAGATACTTTTAAACTGCTAGCTACAAAGGGCGTTAATTCAACTTTGTGGTACATTAGCGTAGGCCGACGAAACTACCAATAAACTTTTATTGTTGAAAAATAAGTGCAATAAAATTGAAAAATAAAATTTTTGCGTTATATGATTTTCACAAAGCGGCCATGGAGGTGAGAATTTAGATATCAAAACGATAGTAAAATTGGGTGGTAGTGTTGTCCTAGGGCTTGATAACAATTTTTTAGTTCTTGGCTTTGCATTTTACACCAAGCGAATACGTGCAACGGCTAAAGTCATTGAAGCAAGTTCACATACCTGCTGGAGAAGATATGCGTTACAAAATGTTTGACATAGGAGCAATTTGCATTTGAAGGTTAACGTTTACAACAACAGTGATTAAAAAATTCAACAAATTTTAGTTAGTAAATTATTTCTGAATAAATGAATTTTACGCTGCAATTTATTTTGTATCTGAAAACGAACGTTAACAGTCGTCCTTTTGTTATACATTTTAACGAGTGAATTTTTCTGAATGAAAAAGTGGTTTTGATGAGTTTGAAGGGGAAATAGTTGGTAAAAGTGCTTGCTAATTATTCAGAAGTGAAAGAGTGGCAATTTCCTGGTAGTAACATGTGAAAAATTTGGTTATAAACATGGATACCTTAAAATTAAGCCGAATATAAGTTGCAGCACTCAAAGGTCATATAATAAAACTGAAAATCTACTACATCTTTACTACAGCACCCAACGCCTTTTTCATTTGAGTGAAATTCAAGCAGCTTCTCTCTTTCTTTCTTGCATGCACTTATAATCTCATTTTAAGTCAGTCAGCGTTGAAACCTAATGCTTCCTTAATGGTTCCACTTCAGCCATAATACACGCTTGGGTGTTGTAATGTAATCGTACTTATATGTGAAAGAGGACATCGTTTAATATTATATGTATAACCAAGCATAATTGATTGTCTATTGATGCTTTTTACATTCTTGTAACCCATGCATTACTCATGGAATGGCATAATAACAACAAAATTAAACTAATTTTTAGTTCCCATGTATAATTGTTTTCAATGTTGAACATCAATTATGAATGTAATTGTTCAATTTCTAAAGCATATTTCTAAGTAAACAGGCGGAATAATCTTGTGCAAAAATGCTTTTAAATGCCCTTTCCACTGATGTCGACACTAGTTTGTTGCGGCCTTTATTTTTTTAACGTAAACCTATCGTTGACTCAAAATACAATTGCCAACCTTTTACTTTAGAGCAGAGTAAATGGCATATGAGCTAGACAAAATTCGCACAGACCGCGCCCTCGCCTGATTGCTCTTGTACGTGAGGGCAGCCGAGTGCACCCAGAAATTTGCCTGACAGTAGGTAGTATGCGCTCTCACTAGCTCCCTTTCTAATAAATTTGAATATGACACGAGTCCAATCACCACGGTTATCAGTCTACCTATGTAACTGTCAAGTGAGCAATGGTTGGCTTGGCGTGTGATCACCATCAAATGGCGTAGGGAAATTATTCACTTTTGTCATTTGTACGAGTGCTTGCATGCATGTCTCATATACATGGCATGCATTTAATGGTACTACAAAACAGAAAAGCGATGGCCACTTTTGCACTAAAAAATATTTTTCTGAAGTCATAAATTATAGTTTTTTCCTTTTAAATCCAAATGGTTTAAATTAGTTACGTGTAAATGAACTCATTCATTGGTTGCAAAACACACATTTTGAACTACCCGAAAGCAACTAAAATTAGGAAAACTACTCACAATCTTTCACTTTTCAGCAAACCAGGATATTTCAGACGTAGAGAGTAAGAAATCGGAAAAACAAAACAAAAATACCTATCGACCAAATCAATCGGCTTCAATGGATAAAACTTAACATCATGTACATTTATACTTCGTAAAAAATGTTGAATATTTTTCAAGACCACTTTCATTGGAAATGGCTTGCTATTGAAGCTTTATCCAAGCTTTAGCAAAGACTTATACATCCACATTCTGAATTCCGACTTCTGACGGATGCATACCTCCACGTGAAAAATTGCTTACTGGTGCAATGAATAGCCAAGATTCAATATACTGATGTGAAGTATGGAGCTTTAAAATTGGAAATGCTTATATACTAGTGGAAGTGGTGTAATACAGAGTTGAAGATAATCTGTCAGGTCATGTTGAGGTAGGTATGTCAAGTTTTGTCATGTCAAGTCTAGCTTTCACTAACAGATAGCTAATGAAGTTTCATATGATATGACAGTGAAAGTAAAGTTGTTTTCTCATCTCTTTTCCTTTCGCTTTTTTTGCCGTGGGCATTTTCAAGTTCGATTTTGTTCTGAACAGAACTGAGAAAATTTAGTAGAGGAAAATATGTGTCTGACCGAATGGATATATGGAAGCTACGTATATTTTTGTGCTGCTCGTAGAGAAAAATACTCAGGTATACATTATGTACATCTACCCTAAAAAGGGAAAGAATGAAGAAATAACCGTGGGAAGAGTGTGGTGAGGACAGGAAGAGGAATTATTTCCCCCCTGTTGGATTGGTTTAGATGAGTTGTTCTGGCTCCGGGACAAAAAATGTTCGGCAGCTCCTCTTGCTTTCCCTCTTCATCCAATTCCAAATTCTGACAATGAACACACACGTGTAAGAACGAGAGGGAAAAAGTAATGGTATTAAAGGGGTATAGAACCAGAAGTCACAAACCGCTCAAAAACTGGGGGAAAAGAAATGTTTCCTTTGCTAAATGTCTGAAAAAGAGCATTTTCTTGGCTCAATTCATTTGACTTATTTTAGTTTTTCACCTCTCTCCCACTTCCGTCGTGTCTCCTATCCACGTACTCTACGGTGTTTTTCCAAGGCATAATTCAGCTTTGGTTTGTGGTATGAATGTCACGGTCACCGGTTTGTCTCCACTTATAAAAGTCAAGGAAAAACAATTTGTACATCAATGTCATTCTTCTAAATCCCATTTTCCACCAACTTTATCATCATAATCGTGTTTTATAAATCTCTGGCATCAAGGTCTTGTCAAACACAGTCAAGTTTTGGTTTCCCAAAAGAAAATGTTGAAACCGCAAAATTTTGAGCAACTTTCCCTGTAAAGTTTGGTTAGCTACCGTTTCAGAGGTGAATGTGGATATATTGTGGCCATGTTAGTCCTTATCATGAGTAATTGGGGCTGCAACATTTAACGTTTTTATTTAAGGCCATAAAACTGATTAAACGGCTATAAAAATATAAGTAATTTATTCTGATAACAGAGAAACATCAACACCTGCATTTGTAGCGCCGTAAGAAAATGAAGGACTAAAGGAAATGTGGCAGCCCCTACAAAATCGATAGCTAGAGTCACAGTCACAATGTGTCAATGTACGTGTATACATTATGGTAAATAATACTCTGAAAATGATGGCGAGTTTAGTTTTTTTTGTAAAACTCAATTTGGAATCGACACGGAATGGTTGGAGTACGTCACGGATGGTCCTCAAAATGCTTTTTAAATGAGTAACAAGATTGGAACGGGGAGTGGAGGGAACAGAAATTTTTTGAAGAAAAAGCCCTAATTGGTTCGACCTTTCGACGAAAAACTTCATTTTTTGTCTTATTTTTACTTTAGCCACAAGTCCAGCTGGGTATAAAGGGAGGGAAAGCTGAGTCTGAGATTCTGAAAAGGTGTGTATTATTATTATAATGTTGAAGATTCTATTGTTTGGACATTCCTCATTATACCAAAAAGGTTGTAGAAATCCCTCGTTCCATTGTCTTGCTAATGCATTGTGTGGCAACTCTCAAGTGGTATTGATTTGAAAAGAAAAACATGATTCTGCAAAAATCTTTCTCCATTCCTGTCCTTTTCTTTCTATTCTTTTGTGAAGAAATGTTTGTGCGTTAGCTTCTCCAAACAACCGCATGCGTCCACTTTAGTTATTGTTAGTTTCAAAGTTTATTCCACGTTTTTTCTAGCTTGCTGCAATTTAAGGAAGAAAATGTCGCGTGTCTGTCACTTGGGAAAATCTTATACGTGAGAAAAAGAATGTCTTGACGTGTCAAGTTGTGATCACTTGGAACGATAAATACCTTCATAATTTACTTTTACTTGCAGTAAGGTAACATTCGCACAATCATCATCGCCACCCACGTGATAACAATCCTTTAAAGTTTATCACTTGATAAAACACAGTTCTTCTCGGAAAAGAATCCTACCTACCATACCCATAATACCACCGTTGCTGTCACAGTACAACTTTTCCTTTGACTACAGTACAAGACAATACAACGCTACGTGCATGACTGAGCATCCTTGCAAAAGGCACGAGGGAAAGTTGTTTGTGATTGAAAAGAGAATCCCATCAAGCCTGTTGTGTACATCCATATGACAACACAAAACAGTGGAGACAACGTAAGGTGAAGTTGAAAGAAGTCACGTTCTTGGTTTTGGCTGAGGTTTCGGTGTGCGAATCAATTCTCATTTTACCCGAACTTGGGTACAACCTGAGATCACGGGGCAATATTGGACATCAATTTTTTGGCGAGCTGCCGAATCATATTTTCCGTTAACTGTTCAAGGCCCAAGATGATGTCAAATACTGTCCAGGTAACCAAAGTGAAACTGAAGCAAACTAAACTAGTAAAATCTGAATTTATAACGTTAAGATTCATCCTACAACGTAATCAAATGACAACTGCTTACCGGTGAAGTTTAGGGAGACAACTGCAGCCATTTAATTATCAAGATATGAGTAAAATTACAGTTATACGATTTGACTGCTGGGGAGCAAATTAATGTATGAAGCACCCAAAAATTGTATGCTTTTAATTTAGATATTATTAGTTTTCAACGCAATTTTATCGTAGCCCCAACCTCATTATATGCTCATCAAAACTTCTTTTCAGCCCTCCCTGAACATTTTTTTTACTGAACGAACTACTACTTTTGCACGTAACCTCTTCATCATTATTCTCCGAATCGAAAAAGCTGTGTAAATGGCCTGTTCATTTAATTCAATCTTCCATCCGGTCGCCCAAGCAAAAGATCAGTCATAGTTAGTCGAAATGGGAATGAAAACGGAACCAATAGTTGGCTTTTTTACAAGATAATTAATTTAAGGTATTTATTGGATATGGTAACAAAAAGTGGATGAAACAGAATACAGAAAGTGGGTTTATATTTGTTTATAAACGTATTATGGTATTTATCGACTTCCTTAATACCAAGAAATCATTATCATGACTGCGTTTACTTATTAAACCGGAACTAGATTACACAGCGTCATTGGGAGAGGATCATGCTCTCAACTGGTAGTCCAGGCTAATTTTGCGGAACATTTACATTATCGAAAACTGCAAGCAATGCAATGTATGCAGAAGTATGAGATCACACATTTGATGGATATTGCTTTCATATTCGTTGTCGAAAAACTCTGTACATACCCAATGAGTCCGTGCTAGATACAGCACATCAAAAGTAACAATAATCAATAAACGTTATGGTTGTAGTGTGTAGTTCTACGCATGCCATGTTAAGTATGGTATAATGCAATCTCATGGTATCATTTGACTAGAAAAATGAAAGTGTTGAAAACCATCACTGGCAATAGAGTGAATCTCGAAACCGTATATCAATTTAGATACCAGCCCAACAACTGGGTCATCTTGACACATCATACTACAGGAGAAATAACTTGCACGGGTTCATTGAATCAAGTTTCATCAAAAATGAAAAGCAATGTACGTCTTTTATAGGACAGATCCTGTGGGTACAAAAATATGAGGAATTATTTTCAAGAAAAGCGTAAATATTTATTTTGTTTTGTTTTTTCTCGTTTCCCAACTAACGAGTAAAAACTTATAGGGGTTTGCTCATGAATTCCACTCAGGGAACATATTATGTATTGTAATGGAGCACAGAGTCTAACCTTATGGGATGCTCACAAATTCTGTTTATTCTTGGTCCCTGAATCTCGTAGCACTTTTCATTTTAGTAATTTACGCCGAAAAAGCGGCGCGAAAAAGTTAGACGGTGGAGAGAATATTACAACCGTTGAAATATGGAAGGATACAGCAACTGATAAAAAGAGTACTTTCGTATTATCCAGCCTACTGCGGTCCCTGAATGATGCTGTTTGTGATTTAGTAAGTTCACGAGGTGATTTTGTGATGATGCTGATGACATATAGCAGATATGAGCCACATATTGTTTCTGACAACGACTCAAAACATGATACCTTTGTACACATTTGCTGGTTTGCTTTTAGGAGAGGATGTGAAAATGGACATGTAAGAGCATGAGTGCACATGTTGGCTTGTACTTACCGTAAAAGAAAAGAAATAGAGTCCACATCGTCAAAGGCCTCATATTGATCCTTCCTCTGCTTGTAACAAGCCTTTTCCTGGAGTAAAAAATCCTCGAAAAGGAAGGAAGTGAAAGGTGGTGATGATGACGCTGACGATGTTTTGAAGGCTGAACCTCTGGATTCAGACTCAATATTACCTTGTTGCACATTTCACCATCTGCTCTACAAAAATAATAAAATATTCTCCTCTCTTTTGAATCTGTCACTATACATATCTATATATACATATCTCCCTGGACACAGGGGTATTCAAATAATATAAATGTGCATCCATAAGTAACGTATGCACACACTACACTCAACCTCAACGGTTTAGAAATATTGAGCTAAAAACCACAAGCATCATGTTGAAAGTGTGTGACTCTCCTAGGATATGGAAAGCAACAGGATTTTCCACTGCACCAAAATATGTTCTTGTGGGGGAAACGTTTTCTGTCGCCCCTCTGCTTTTCTCGGGAGATCTCTAGAGACTACGGCTTTAATGTACTGTTTCGAAAATATAGCAAGAATTGCATATAATACATATATATAGATATGTTTCTTCTTCGACAGCGGGAGAAACCCGATGATATTTATCTTTTGGAGAAACGAAAAAAAACTTGTTAGTCTGCTCGAAACACTTGCACACTTCGTCCTTTTTTCTATTCACTTTAAATAAATATCACATTTTTATGTCGCTTTCACATTGAAATGGTATATTACGTAACCCACAAGGAAATGACTCTACACTTGATCGCAACGTGTTTCAAGTGTGCACCTTCACTAGCACTAGGATAGAATAAACTTGAAATACATAGCTAACATATTTTTTTGTAAAATACCTTCAGATTCTGAGTTGAGGGTAAGACAACGTACTTTTGTGACCGAGCCTCTTTAATGTTGACTCTGTGGGGTGTAGGTGTACACTATACAGCACCTAAAAACAAAATTAAACAATTAAAGAATTTTATAATTATTCTTTTTGAAATGTTGTATTTTCGTCGCATTTGTCAAAAATGTGATGTAAATACGTATAAATAGCCGGCTGACAACCCACATCATATACGTGTTTAAGAATTGTGTAATACTCGCCATTCACTCTTCTTTGTAACATCACAACAACATAGTTCTAGTGTAGTGTATATTTAATCATGTTTTTGCTGAACAGAACATAACAGGTCGCACAACATCAAACACAGGCAAATGTAATCTGTAATGACATTGTAAAATAGCTTGCTTGATACATAATATTCATGCATGCCAAATACAAACCAAAGGCAAACTGAGGGAACGTAAACAGTGTTGTTCCTCGTTCAAAGGAAAGTGAAACACTGTAAACGTGAAAGCAAAGGAGCGAAATGGTTTGCGAGGTGGGAGTAATAATTTAAACATTAGAACTGTCATTTAATATGATGCATGTCATACATTACGTAAAATGATAAAATTGTTTTGTCCTTTGAGCTGATAGGTCAATCCAATTTCAATCAAAATCTCAACTGAGTAAATTATCTAACCACACTCCTGATTAGTAAACAAACATAAATTTCATAAATGGTTTCGAAAATACAGCAGTGAACATATTTCAGGTCACATAATTTTCAATTAGGAATCACATGGGAAACCCGTTAGTTATTGACTTTCATTCGATGCTGCCTAATGTATAAAATATTAAAAAGACATGACCTGCCAGGTATGGAAACTGCCCACTGGGAAGAGAGCAACACAGCAATGACTTTCTTATTGTTGTTTAATGTGCTTTGAAATGAATTTGAAAAGGTGTGACAATAAGTAGGTAAGGTCTACATAACGTAATCGCGATTTGTACGATGCTGAAGTCCATAACGCGAAATGTAAAGTGTACAATTATGGAATACAAGAACGTAATTGTGACCTTACGATGACTACTACATTCAAGTTTCAAATCAGCCACCAAATGGTCACCAGAAATATGACCATGGAACCTTCCTGTAACTTTCAATCAATATAAAATACAAACTATGTACTTTTTTGGAAAATGATTGACTTTGACCTTCGGCCTTAAGCTGATTTGGTTCATTTAATGTGAAAAAACTAGGTGCAACATGAAATATCAACTTTCTAATGAGTTGTCCATGTGTCTCAACGTCTGTGTTTGCTGATGTTATAAAGATTAGTTAAGTTCTGTAATGTTGCTCAAACGGTTTTATATCACTTGTTTAGGTTGCTACATCCTTACTTCACTTTCCTGGCCAGTTTCTCATATCGCCCCATGTTTTTTGACCCACACCACACATGTCGTAAAATGAAAAATGATGTACTCATCCTGATCACTGTGATCAGTGCAACCGATAGATGAAAAATACCACCGATGGATTCATCCCATCAAAGGCTATCGGTTAGTATACATGCCTAAACTCACCACATATTGAACTTTCTTTATAAAACCCACCAAAAAGTACAAAATTTAGCAATGTGGCATGACGCGGCATGGTGAAATGAAATAAAAAAAGAAAGTTTTTCATTTGCTCCCATTCCTTTCAAATCGTTCTTTACTTTTTTCGGCGTGAGTAATAGAAATACATTTAGTGCAAAGAACTAGTATGATATGAAGTATCAAATAGCCACCTTTACTACAAAGAACGACTAACCGTGCACTACACATCATAAAAAAGTTTATGTCATGAGAGTATCGCTCTGCTTCCTCTGTTTCTTTACTCTTTCTATACTTCGTTACGTAGACCGTACGTACGGTGAGTGTAAATTATGTATGTGTTATATTACTCGCTCAATTTTCATGCGCAGTTTTGTGTTTACCGTATCATATTTGCTGAATGTATGTATTTGTAACTATAGATTTACGTATGTGTTCTATAAGGTTTACAGGGTTGAAGGTGGAGAGGTGTCAATAGAAACGATATTTTTAACCGATTTGTACACATATTGAGGGTGCACTTACGTGTGCAAATTTTAGGTACGCGTGTGCATTGCATCAATTTTGCTGGATAGAATTTTCCCTTAACAATTGTCAGGAAAATGATTTCCTTGATCACCCACCTATTATGAGCAATTTCGAGAGAAAAAAGGGAAAAAGTAGAATGTGAGTTTTTTTAGAGAAAATCTTGGCTCAGTTTGTTTGGAGTGTATTGCTGTGACTTCTCGCTTACACCATGAATGGGGAAAACCTGGTTTTTTATTGAATATGCAAATTTCTGTTTCCCTTTCTCCTTTTATTTTTCCACTCAAGGCACACGAACAACAACAAAATGGAACAACAATCGATCCCTTTATATTTTCTTGTCTTATTATGTGTGTAAAAAATGTGTAAAGTGAAACTACAATCTCTAGTTTCACAACTTGGCAATTTTTTTCTTTCTAGTTTCGGAACAAAGACAGTTAACAAGCTGAATTGCGGTTTTACGGAAACCTGCTGCAAGTTGTAAAATACACCTGGAAACGAAATGTAACCAGTAAAATGATAGTATCAAATATTAATAAATGTTTGGAAGATGTGACATTCCTGGCAGCATCCAAAGTAGAGAGAAAAGAGCCTCAGTATATACTTGACATTTATTAATATATAGTATTTATGCTTCGAGAGCGATTTCCTTAAATCCCAAACCATGAATGAGAATCAAAACGATTCGAACCGTCATATAAGTGAGTGAGAAATTTTCCTTCGTTAGATTCCGACGTAGGTATTACAAATAAAAATTGAGGCAACTCACACACTTTATTTCTTGCTGGTAGTGGTATTATGAACTAGTGCTTTGTTATGAAACATTATATTGCATAAAAAAGTCAACCAATCAGCTTACATTAAAGAGCAAACAATTTTACTTTGCAAAACAACCGTTTGTTAACAACCACAACAGTGCGCTGATAAACGAAAGACCAAGTTGCACTTAGGAATTAGCTGTACTGAAAGTATTTCCACATGCTGCGAAAGCTCACGTTTTTCACGTTTAGGTTTTGTGATCATAAAACATTAACTTTTTAGGCACATTTATACATTTTAGGTTAGGTTGGTTGATCTACGTTTCAACGTGGGAAGTTGGGTCGAAAGCTGGCTACAAGCTTTTCTTCTCATATCATGTTAAACAAATTTCCTACGCAGCATAGCATTAGCCAATGCTAACCAATTACGGCAGAAAAATATATTTTTCAGCCGACAGTCGATTAGACTAAAAAGGTATTCTAAAATATGCCCTGAATAAAGTATGTTCCGGCGAATCCTGTACATTTTATGTTGGCTTATATAGCATTTTATTTCTGACCAGGGAGTTCCCTGAACCCTTATCTTATATCTACAAAAAGATTCAGCATGTATTTTTACTTAGACTCTTCTCACACAAATTAATTATGAAACTACGTAGATTTTCCCCTACTGTGTTTAATATGCTGCGCTTAAAAATAATTGAGTTTATTGAAAGAGTTTCATACCACTACATTTTTTGTTTCAAGATTAGGACCAAATCGTAACGTAAGAGAAAAACCGAGAAAATTCAGTAAGAAAGTTCTTTCACTATTATGTACTATTCACTAACCTGTGTACTTCGAGTACGTTTCTCACTTTTTGCTAACGTTAATCAGTACAAAGGGACAGTTAAGGGCCTCAGCGGTTTATTTTATCTATATGTCAGCCTGAGTGAGTAGAAGTTTTGTTTTGTACTTGTCTCAGTACATAATACCTGACTAAAGATTTGGACTTGGCATGGCATGACATCCTCTCAACCTAACTACGGTTAACGCTGTTAGGTTGTTAGCTTTTAGTTTTGCTACTACTCTGCTACCACTAACAACTGGTTACTTTGGTACACCATTACGTCAAATTTGGACTGAAGAACGCTTTCTTACTAAATCACAAAGCATTGTAAAGAGCAAGCTATTTCTCATCCACGCCAACAAGGCCGGCTCAACTGACTCGAACTGAAAGAATATAAAACATTACGTGTCAACCTCGTCTTCACCGGTGAGCGTACATAAGCATGCTTCTATAAACCATTGGCTGCAAATGCAACTCTAATATTGAATGTAGTGGTAGACAACTCTACTCAACCAACTATAAGTTTATGGGATATGGCAAACATGTGTATTACCATGCACCATACTATATAGATCGATAATCATGAATACATTATATTGATTATTTTTACTACTAGCAGCTATACTACTAGTTCCACTGCTGTTGTTGTTGTGAAGGAACAATTTTCTGCTTTCAATAGCCATACGCAAGATAAAGGATCCAGTACCGCACTCACGTCTTTTCTGGTTAAAAATATGTAGGATTGCCAATATTCTTTTGTTACGTTTCATAATTATAGGGAGGGATAGGAAAAGAGGAATATTGGGCGTTTATGTAAGTGGGCACTATTATTCTTCTCTGAAAGCAAACGACATTTTTTTATACTTGCAGCATGCGACGCTATGAATTTATATGTGTGGCTTATGATGCTTGATATGAAGGAAAAATACATAAAAACCGACAATGAATTTCAAGCGATTTCTAATTTTATTAAAGTTCCCCTTATTTTCTCTACAAACCACTCGTTTTGGTCTTTGAATCCAATCGCCCAGAGACATTTTATGCATAACCTGAAGAACCAGAATTGACAGTAAATGGGAAATCGTAAAATTCTTATAGAACGGAAAAAATACACAACATGATTCACCATGTTTGGTTGCGATGTTGTTCAAAATTGAGACTGATTTAGTTACATACGACCACGTTTACAGTGATGGTGCTGCTTAGAACTGGAATGCTATCAATTTGTACTTTTTTATAAAGTTTCGCACCATTATATTTTACATATAACTTACTTGATGTAATATCTACATTTAAAGTTGTTTATTTGCTCGTCAAGTGAGTACACAGTTATGTACAAACTCATTAGCTGACCTCGACACCAAATTAGTAACATGTACACAAATCCAAATGCTAAATAGGAAATTTCATATGACAGGAAATACACGAATAAATGCGAGAAGATGATATGTTGACAGTAATGTGATATGAAATTTTGTATACTAGACAATAGTTTAGTTTCACACATATATATGACGTTTTTAACAACCAAGAGCTGAGTTTTGCACAAACATGATTAATGGGGGAGAAGCAATGTGTTGACACTAACGGGTGATAAGTGTCATTTGATATTTAACGTTGTTAGTTATAATGTTATGAGAAATGTTTTGGACGTGTATGCATATTTCCAATGTGGAAGCTAAATTATAGTAAATAGTTATGTGTGAGTAGTGTAAGTAAGCAGTTGGCTAGTAATGAATGAGTGCGACCAATGCTCTAATTAACTTAGATCACAATAACAATGTGTTCAGGATAAGCTTTGTGTGGAAAGCGGAAAGCAAGAGAAGGAACTGTATCAGCTCCAAAGAGTGGTGGTGGAACATAATACATGCTTGGTGAAAACCGTTGCCTGCTTTTCCCATGTATCATTAAAAACTCGGGGAGAGTGGAAAGTGTAGAAAACAGAAGCAAGGGCATAGTACAGCATTCAATCGCTCAACGAAGCTTCACACCAGCGGCTTTCGTTACAGGCAAAATTTAACTTACTAATTATCTCATAACGGAAAGGGTGCATTTTATGAAGACCTGATGTCCGTCTGTCTGTGACGAAAACGTGTTAAATTAATGAATATATTTATGTCTGTAGTAAATATGCAAAAATTTATGGTTGGGACTATTTTAAAATTTAAATGAATCTTGGTTGCATAGCTTAACCAGAACCATGCCAGATTAAAGCTTTCACCTGACACCTCGTTTACCCTCGAAAGTCTTTTTTATCTGGAGTTTATGCATACGGAACACAGGTTAAACATTTAAAAAGGTGTGATGGAGCAGCATTAAGCTAACTGTCTTTGTTAATCGCTCTGCTTCTCTTCCACAGTCGGCTTTAACAAATTGTAGTATTTTTCTGACGGTTTCTTAGCGTGCAAGCTGATTTGCAAGGCAAATCAGCTATCGTATACCACACTAGTTATTGCCTGCATTTTTCTTTTTCATTAGAAAAAGCAGTAAGGACTGACTTGATACCTAATCAAGATCAAAAATGCGATCGTATAAAGTAGGTATACTGTGAGATTCTTACTCTGTGATATCAAGTAGTAACATGCTACAAATATAACATATTAACGACATATCACGGCTGAATTTTCTGTTGATACTATAGCAAAACTATTTTTTCAAGAAATTGTTTTGGATCAACTCGACCGTATAAAAAAGCGTTCTCCGTCCCACCTGGCCTTTTCTTGAGTTTTCCAAGTAAAACCCGTTGACAACGTTCACCGTCACTGCCACCAACAATCGCCGCAGTAAATGTGTGTTTATAGTATGAAACCTGCGTCACCGTAACAGAGAAATGGGAAATATGTTGTGATGGCATCAAAACATGTAACAAAAAATAGATGTATTATTATTTATTTGAGAATAAAACCAGTATGGCCATTCAGCATACTTTCTTCATGTGGATAGCTTTTAGCTTTACAATAGCACTTTACAAAGCAATCCATCGAATTTCTAACAAATAATCATACTCACTTATAAACCCTTTTTTATAATTTTTCTCATAAGCCTACAGGCTTAATAGCAGTTTGGTTGCTTATAGCAATAGCTGAGCACATTGGATATAATATGTGTATTTGAACTATATGCTCCTAGGCTAAATGTCTGATTGTTTATAAGCAAGGCACCTTAGGCATTGGGGAAAAGAATATTGATTTTCAACTGTGTTAAACTGATGAAAATTTAAAAAAGGATACTCTTAGGATCGGTTGCCAGATCTACACACCAAACTTCAGGTTAATTGGCCGCCTAACGGTGGAGTAAATCGCTGTTCCTGAATGCATTTTCATGTGGCCCCAGGGAAATTTTCACAACTTATCTCATCCTATTTCTAGTGGCTTTCAACAAAGTTTTCAATTGCCTTTCAAGTATAAAAAATCTTAAATCAGAGATAATTTTCAATGTCGAAATAGTATGAACGCTTTAGTACTGATCTATTCTGTTATGCCATTATACTAGATGCCGCAGTGCTTTCAAAATGCCGTGAGAAAATCACAATTGTTTTGAAACCATTCGGTGAGGTATTCCCTTTTTGCACGCATGGCTAACTCTAATGCTGCACGGATTTGTGCGTAAAATGGGTTGATTCTATAGCACCTTTGTGCAGCATTAAGAGTCGTTTAAAACCCAACTGTGAAATTCCGTAGAATATTCGGCCTCCTTGCTACCCCAACTGTGGATGAGTATATAGTATTGCAGTTGTTTACAATTTCAATTAGTTGCTTTACCCTTATGACATATCATTTGTTTTCATTGACGTATTACTGTTTGAGGTCAAACCCCAGTCTGTGGTGAAAGCAGCGGATATTAATTTTTCACTCGAGGGTAGCCTTCAAGCATAGTTTCAATAATAAAACATGACTTGTTTAAAACACTTACTGGTACATGATTTATTTAAAACAGTTATCGTATATAAAAAGTTTTTGTAATGTAAATTACGTTTATCAAACACAAAGCCATAAATTAAACTCGTAGTTTAAATATCATTCCAACAAAATAACAGGCAATAAAGCAGCAATCCAATGTGTAAAATGACACCATTCGGCAGAAATTAAAATATGGGTGGGTAATCAAAATCCATACTGTAACAAATCCCAACCAGAATATATTCACTCGTATTGCTGCTATCCAGTCCCCATGTGTCCTAAGTGCACACGATTCCATTAGTACTTTAACTTCACCGGAAAAAAGTTACACGGCACACATACACAGAGAACGTGTGCAAAAAATAATACAACCTCTGCGCTGTTTCTGAGCACTAGATAAATATTGGAAATGGTAGAAACCCCTATTCTAATTCTTTTTCTCCAAGGTAGACTATAAACTGTCGAGCGACAATAACCTCACTGAACATTTCTACCATCTAATTCTACGTTCTCTCCAAATCTCTCACCGACAATAAACCTGGGTTGGCAACTCGTTCCTTTTGTGTGCAGCAAGTTTGTAACCAGAGTATCAATGGTAGTTTATCAAGTACAATCATTCTGAAATCTTTGGTAACCGGTCATTCCTTGAAAGTTCAGAAAGTGAAGGAAATGCACTAAATGCATATGGTTTAGCTAGCAGTTTAGCAGGTTAATTTGGGAGAATTGTTTACATGAACAGAAAAGGATATAAATAAACGGGAAATTTCATTTCTCTCGTTCTCTTCCGCGTTAAGGCTAGAGAATATAAAATATGAAATCAGAATTAAACTACTTGATTAACAGACACGATAGCAGCATTATCTTTCAAACCAATTTGTTCTCCTTTAGTAGCAGTTATTGCTATCGTTAACAACATAAGGCTGGACTTTACTTATCTGTCTGAGTTGGAATAATGGTGTTTCGCCGTTAGACTCTCATGTAGATAATTTGCTGGGTTTAAATCCTCAAGGGATCATTTCTTCTAAATGCCTGGCTGCAGATTTGTGTGGGAACGGAGCCAACCGAAAATTAAGTGGGGCAGTAGTCAGCCCTAATGATTTCGTAATTAACCTCTTTATATCCGATAAGAGTGAATGAATAACGCCTCAACCTCTATTAAATTAAAATTAGCTGCAGAAATAGGAAATTTGTCTTCATAGAAACAGTCCTTACCGCACACCGCTTGCAACAAACGGTGTTTTCAGTGATGGTTAACTTGGTGCAGCAGCTACAGAATGTGGATGATGAATCTAATCAACTTCAATTTTTCGGGTCAAATATCATGATTTCCATACGAGCATTCCTTTAATTGTCTAAGTAGCAGCTGAGTTTCAACCTACCCCAATATTGAAATATGTACAGATAATTTTATTTGGATTGGATTTTTTAAACCATAGAATCAACCTAATGAAAAAAGTGGCTGAACAATGTAAAATGAGGTTATAATAATGCGTTTCTAAGGTTTCAAACCTAGTGTTTCACTTTTGAAAGCTCTACGCTTATAGGTTTATTTGTTTTTAATAAACAAAGTGCAACAGTTTTGCTAATCATGTCTGTACCAATCCGCAAATGCAAGACAGAAGATGTTTTCTAAATTATTCAAAGGTTAACTGATAAAAAATTCAGAACATGCTATTCAAGCGACCGTCCAAGACTTTTATGAATGACGGGAGTTCAGTTTCGAATTAAGGTGAGACAGTTTTATATGACTACAGCTGTAAACTTGCAGTTCATACTCAGTTCAACTTGATTATAATCGGGGTACATATTAATGCGTAGTATCTCATTATTTAAGAATGACTTTTATTTATGAAGGGATTCCATAAATAACCTGCAAAATGAATCCAAACTCCATTTTCTTCTTTTTTCCTATCTTTTGAATGAGTTAGTAATTGCAAAAGAACACTTTTTGTAAAGACGCATTTTTATATAGTTTTAAAGTTTTCAGCTGAATTTTCTCTAATAAGAACTGTGTGTAAATTCATGTGGATAGTCTAGAGAAAATTAACTCCAGCGATTGACAAGGAAAATTCGTTTGCTTTAAACCATGGAAATCCCAGTGCTAACGTAAAAGTTAAAAGTAACCTTAAACGTTTTTCCGATTAACTCATCAAGAAAACTCTTTTCATTAGCATAACATGCTACACAAAGAAATGTCTTTAATATATGATGACAAGATGATGTGATGTTTACACAGAAAATTAAACCTATCTAGCTGAGCCATACATGGTTACACCTTATCTCTACCATATATGTTATGCGAATCAAGATGAGTCTAATCAGCATAATGGAAAGAACCTTCAGAGCTTAGTTATGGTAAATTGTGTGCATTCAAAAGGACACAAGAAGTGAATTTAAGTATATTGAATGCATAGCATCAAATCAGTGAAGGTTTGTATAGCTAAAAGAAATGAATAAGAGACGCAAAGTAGCTAAAGTGGGTAGCTCA